>JAMLFT010000571.1:0-39951 GCA_026544285.1 Pachyrhizus erosus
AAAAATTATATTGTTGTACAATAATATTTTTAAAAGAGAAAATTATTTTTAAATAAAATTTAGTAATATTAAATTATTATTTTGTTTGAAAGTTACTAATAAAAAAATTATTGATATGAATATAGTGTTATTTAGAACTATATTTTAAAACACGTACAAATACACGCTCCATCCATACAAATGCACAAATAACTGAGATTAGTTTGTTAGAGAAAAAGGCTTTTTTAGTTGAAATAAATCATGTTTGGCTTTCTCAGCTCCTTCGAATAATTATCAAATATATTTATTAAATCCCACAGAGAACTTCGGATTGATTTAGTTATAAGTAGTTTAGTGTTTATCCTCCAATTTGAAAGTTCCAAATAAGTACTAATAACATTATTACTTAGAAAAACAGATGCTTCTCATGTACCTTGTATAGCTGTATTGCTCATCTAATGATTGCTAGTGTATGAAACAGCGTGCTGGAGTTTATAATTACTACATTCATGTATTAACCATGCATAAAACACATAATTATTTATGTTCTACTTCACCCAAAAAATAATGTTGTGTTCTATATCAGTGATAATCTGTTAGACATAATGATGATTTAGCAAAAAAAACTTTTATGGTCCATTTATTTTGAGAGAATATTTCTATTTTTCGTTCATGTTTTCATTTTCTGAGTAATTTTCATTTTCAAATTTCTAAGCTTTTAAAAAGTTATACTTCTTCCATTTCGTGTTTTCTATATCTAAGAAATGAAAATTTTTAAAATCGAGTTTTGAGTGCCTAATATATTCACCCATTTTGTTCCCTTTTGGTGTAAACTCTTCTTTCCTCATTTTTTCACACTTGCATTGTTTTTCTTGCTCTACAAACTGATTCAGTAAAGTCACTCGTAAAGAATGAAGAACAAAGCATGAGAAAAAAAATAACCAATTTCTTTTACAGATTTAGACATATTTTCAAAAAATGTTTTTTATAGTAACAATACATATTTTCAACTTTATTTTCATTTTTCTTTGAAAATAAAAACAAGAAACAATCAAACTAATTACAGGCCCCAAAATTTCCAACGATTATGTTATGTTTGTCCACTTGTTTAAACACATTATGTCACTTAATAAAATAACGCTATTTTAAAAATTTCTTGAAAAAAATTTAATCACAGGATAATTGATGACTCTTTGCTGGATCTCATTCTCCTCCCTATAATATATTTGCAACCATATCTTGATCTTATTTTTATGTCTCTATCAATCCTGTTGATTATGTAAATTCGTTTACCATCTATACAGGTATTATTTTTTGGACGTAAGAATATCCTTCAAGTAACTGCCAAAGACTAGAACGAAGTTAAATATTTAATATTCGGAATACCAACCCTTTTCTGACATAACAACAGTGCTGCCCATTTTGCTATTATTAAGTTTGTATGTCACTTATTTTGTATGAGGAATTCAATTTGCAAAATTGAATCATCATAAATTGTTACTATCATAAATTTTTGCATGTTTGTTGGTACTTTTTGATGCTTTTAGAGTAAAAAACTGACTGTAAGTTTTTCATTTGAGAACAGAAATTATTTATGATAAAACCACAAGTTGTATGAAAATTGCTCAATCATTTATAGATGTCCAAACGCATTAACACCCTAGCTCAAACGATTGTGTACTTAAATGCTCAAAATGGACCACAGGTTGCATGAAATCTGAGTCTTTCTTTAACTCACCGTAGCATCTTTCATTCATTTTTTGGTTCATTGATCACCATATTACAAAGAATGATCCATTCACCTGCAGTGGTATGATCTCATCTTCTTCTGAACTTCTTGGATGATTTTTTATCCTTGAGATCCAGGTACCTGTCAATATCCTCCTCACCAAAATCTTCATCGCCCTTCCGTTTCTTCTTACCTCCAGATTCCTTCATTTTCTGCATGGGTAAAAATAAGAACAATTATGACCTTGGAAAAGTAATAAAATCAAAGCACCTAAACATTAGCTGATTTCAAATCGTTCATTATAATTTACTTAATCACTGTTCAACCATCCTTACATATACATACAATATGCTTTGTTTTCTATTGAAGTAGTACCTTAGAAACTCATCGTCACATAACTAATACCCAATGAAAACTAATAATCCTAGGGCAGACAAACAAAGGGGCATCACAACTTCAACTTGAACTTCCAACAAAATCTCCCATCCTAATTTTTATAAAAAAAGAGATAGACATGTGTAAACTAAAATGTTACTATTTACTACAACAATGAAGTGACGAACCAAACCTTTTCCCATTAAGTGGGGTAGGTTAAATGGACCAAAGAAAGTCATGATGTTCTTAAATGTAACTAAGCTGAATAAAAAGTTTACTGTTACTGCTAATCTTTTGGCCTCACTAACACGTTCCTCTTCTTGTACAGATACTCTGGTAGCTTTTTGCCTGAAATATGCTTGTTTTTGTTATTTGTTAAGAAATTTTTGCTCCTTAAAATGTCAAAGCAAGGCCGGGCATATGCTACTCACCTATAAGCTTCTCTATTTGAATATACCACTCCAGCTCATGTTGGTTCATAAGGCCGGCACGAGCAGTCCTTCCCACACGATGTATATAATCCTGTAATTCAGAAGATCATGAATTCAGTGAATATAAATGAGGAAAAAAATCCTATGTATTTATTCCTTCTATGACTTCAAGTCTCGTGTTAATTTAGATGTGTCATCCATGTATAACCATGAAATCACTAACAATTTCTATCATTACACAAGGTTAACTGAGGACCTTTTGATTAATTGTAATAAGATATGTCAACAAAAGTGAAAAATAAATGCATGGCACATCTTACTTTAGAGTTTGTGGGAATGTCATAGTTAATCACCACATTGCCCGATGGAATATCGAGTCCTCTACTAGCTACATCTGTGCAAAGGAGAATATTGCACTCCCTAGAGTTAAACTTATTCAAAGCTCCAAGTCTCTTAGACTGTCAAATGATTATTATATAAAAAAAGGTGACAGATTAGAGATACTTCATTGGTACAGCTACAAGTTCTGTACAAAAAGATGACAAGGACAACCAATTTCTTATACCCCAGCATCCCCTCTCCCATAACAAGAAAAATTCAGAATTAGTACTATAATACAAGAATATGTCATACAATTACCTGGCTCATACGACCATTGATTGGGATGGCTTTTAGACCAAGATTCCTAAGAATCAAAGCCAGAAGCCGGGTTGCGTCACATGTACAAGTGAACACCATAGATGTACTTCCAGCCATTTCAGTAAGAATGTATACAAGGTAATAAACCTAAGAGACACAATATTACTTTGGGAACAATCACCACAAGCTTGGAAGATAATAGTCATGATTCATGAAACACAAAATGCATGAAGTTATATTAATCTCATTCCAAAAGGCCAATTTATTATAAATGTTCAATACATTTTCTTTATAACTCAATAGTCTTCTCCTTATAACTTCAATTTGAACCAAGGGCAGCCAACAGGCAGAAACTAATCCCTAGAAGATGTAAAGATTATTGAAGTGGATTTTGCTTCTCCCAACAAAGCATTTTTAGTGTTTATTAGGTATTTGACTAAATAAAATACTTTTCCTTTGCTAAATAGATAGCATGACCAAGAACTAATTCATTATTGAACTTTGTCCTACCTAGCCATGATTCTGTATCTCCAGCATAGCATGTTGCAGAAAGCAGATGTCTTTAAAGGGGAATAATGGAAAAATATGAGATTTACTTTTTAATTGCCATTCATTCATGAAATTACTTTTGTAGCATCTTGTCTTTGACAACCTCATTGAAACACTTTTATTAAGTGTAACTCATTTTAGTGGAACAAAATTTTAAGGAGTTCATTTGAAGCAAAGAACTGATGCTTGTGTTAGAACAAGGGGAATGCAAGTATTATAATGTTTCAAATAACTTTTCCCCCAACATGTAACAGTCTTTACAAAGCCTCTGTTGGGTCAAGAACTCATGAGCAGTACGAAATTCAATGTACAATTGATAAAAAAAAATTATTTTCTTTGAAATCCAATATTTTATTATTGAACAAAGGTGAATAGAAACCTTGTGTTTGGCAGGCTAGAAGCCATACTGCTGCTTCTACGGGCTACAGTGGAATACTTAGAAGCCGCTTCAATCTAAATTGAACCAAAAAGAAAAATCATTGTAAAACATTGTGAGTAATATCAGAACTAAAAATTATATATATATATAAACATATTTGCAAATGCATTACTAAAGAAACCTTCACAGGATTCCTCAAACAAACCCTTTGGAGCTTCTGGACCTGCAACAGCAAGAGTGCAATTTGCTTTATCAGTTTCATAAATTTATAAAGAGAATACATGTCAAAAGTCAAACATCTGAAGTATATAAGTAGCCCGTAGAAGTATAGAACCATTTTGTTCGGTATCATTTGTGCTACATCCTTTATGGAGCAAATGCATCTTAACATAAAACATAAGAGATTTGGCCTAAAATAGCATGATTAAATGTTTGTCAAAATCTATAAACCAACAACCAGAATTTGTCAGTTTGTTAAACCCCAACAAGCTTTCAGAAAAGACCAATAAATACAGTTCCATATCTATGAATGTGTAGAAAAAGGCTTCACTTGCACATTAAGATACCATACTTGGCCAATGTAAAGGAAAGAAAGAAGGCTCAGTGTAGAAATTATATAGTTAGTAAATGCATAATAATTAACAGATCTTGATATATACCTTCTTAGTCATTGTAGTAGAAAACAGAAATGTTCTCTGCTCACGAGGAATCAGTAGTAAAATCTCATTAAGTGATTCCTCAAAGTCCTCATTCAACAGCCTGTCTGCTTCATCTAAGACCTGCTCAAAATGCAGAGTAATCAAGCTTGTCCAAATACATGTATGATGCAGAAAGAGGACAAGGATATGATACGGTAGATAACAAAATACATTATACAAATATATCTTTTAGTAAAATCTACAAACAGGTCCCAACATCCATACATGCAAAACACAAGGAATCCTACCTCTAAAAAACATGCTGCAAATCAGAAGCATAACTGCACAACCATGTAAAATTGGCTTAAAGCAGTGCAGAAGCATACATGTAATTTTATGTTTTTTAAATGTTTTTATAGGATTTCTATGTAAGAATAAATTTAGTTATAATATTATGTAGACAAAGATAATGATTCTTTGTTTGGATGATTATATATGTTTATATAAATTATAGAATATATTTTTTTATAAATAAAAGACATAAAATAATAATATAATATAAATAAAGGAGTATTTACAATAAAAAAATTATGTGTAGTCAAAAAATAAAAGAAATGAAAAAATAAAAAGAGAAAGAGAGAGGGAAAGGAAGGTAGGAATTAAGAGAAAAATGCTTTTGACTAGAGTGACAAATGTCTTAAAGAGAGATTTTATTTCTTAGATTATATTAATTGAAACTAAATATAAATTTGTCACTCAGTGCATGTAATGAAAAATGGTTTCAAATGAATCAAAAAATGAAAAATTGACAAGTACAACCTCTAAGTATCCAATAAGAAATTAAATTTAAAAAATTATTAAATATACGTTTCTAATTTTTCAATACATGATGTATTTTGAATACCAAACTTAGTTAGAGAGGGGTGGGGGAGGCATAAAAAAGTGATGGTCCCAAGCAACAGGGCTCACAAGGCCATCGTGGACTCTGGTTGGCAGCAGCCTTGTTATCCATTCACTGTTTGTTATCCATTCAATGAAAAATGGTTTCAAATGAATCAAAAAATGAAAAATTGACAAGTACAACCTCTAAGTATCCAATAAGAAATTAAATTTAAAAAATTATTAAATATACGTTTCTAATTTTTCAATACATGATGTATTTTGAATACCAAACTTAGTTAGAGAGGGGTGGGGGAGGCATAAAAAAGTGATGGTCCCAAGCAACAGGGCTCACAAGGCCATCGTGGACTCTGGTTGGCAGCAGCCTTGTTATCCATTCACTGTTGAGAGCGGGAAGTGATCGCTGCTCTGTGAAACCAGCCTCACGCAGTGCCCTCCCCTCTAGGAACCATGAGGCCTATGCCTTCGCTTAAGCCCCATGATCCAACTCTCAACTTGATGTGGGCAGGGCCAACACATTGCAGCCAAGGTCCAACCTGCGAGCCAATGAGCTAATTCCATCACCTTAGCGCCCCTACTTAGGTCACAAGCTGGCGCAACTCAGCTCGGCGAGTTATCTCCTTTGTCATGGAAGCTATAAAGACTTTGTTTTCCCTTGTTCTTTTCCATGTGGGACTTAAATAAGAAGAGTGTTTGCGGTCTTCCACTACCAATGTCAAAGAGCTTTAGTAAAGGATTTACTAATAAAAGGATCATATCTTGGCTTAATAGTGCCTTTCTATGTGTGAATAAGAAGAAATTGGTTAATCATTTGCTAGTCATTGTGTGCAGACCAAACATTATTTACTTAAAATTCTTCTGGTCTTTTACAGGTACCTATTGCCAATGCCATATTTTTCTACGACCAAGTTGAAGGGACTGGTAACCAAGTGATTCAGAGGCTATCAAATTTACAGAAACTATCTGAAATTGGTGTGTCCAAATTGGTTCTTTCATCAATGCTTGAGTTATTGAGGCTTCTGTTTTTTATGAACCTTATGCTGTCTATAATGCTTCATACTATCCACGAATCAAAATGGAGAGTCAATGTCATACCATCTAACTAACAATGCCCAATTATTATAAATTTCATAATGGTGACGGATGCCCAACAACATAACACAAAGTTTTCTCCCCTTTTGTTACTCTCCTTTGAAGGTATTTAAAGGGACGGATTTTTTTAATTAATTTGCGAGAAGTTTTGAAATTTAAAAGGTAAGTAATTTGATAAAAAAAAATTAAATTGAATAATATGTGATAAGTGTGATTGGTTACCACATTTAAGATTATATAAATTAATGTATAATTACCAAGGTATCCCTTTTAAGTATCTATTTAAAAAATCACCTTTATTTTGAATGGGATAAACATTTTGACAAACAAAATGAAATAAAATAAATATTCTCCCTTACTTTATATAATAATAATTTTAAAAACAGTGCTAATTTATATAATATTTTTTAGTAATTATTAATATATTACCTGAATATATTACTCATAATTAGGCACTATTTAATATATTAGTATATGTTTATTAATATATTGATCTATAATTACATTGAATTATAATCAATAATAAATTATAATTAATTTTTTAATTAACATTTAATGGCTCATAAATTAAATATTTTTAATAATAATATGACACATAATAAATGTGTTTTATAAAATACCATAAATATTCTCATTTTAGAAAGAAAATTTAATGCATCAAAAAAATTATATATATATATATATAATATTTTCACTGATTCTAATTAATTATTTATTATTATATTCATGTTTATTAATTTTGCATAAATGATAATTAAAATTATATTTATTAGTTTTTAATTTTATTTTAACTTTTATACTAGCTTAAAACATTTATAATTACAAAAATGACCTTTCAAATTTTAGAGGAAAAAAATTTAGCTTAGTATATATTGTTTTAAGTAATAAAAGATATAATATTTGAGAATAATATGATACTTTAGAAACTGATTTCTTGGTTCTTGAAAATATAATTAATCCTACGTACAACAAAGTTGAAAACATGCATGCATATATGTATATTCTTGGAGAGATACTTCTTTCTTTGAAGTGTACAAGATATTTGACACTTTTTATAAAAGCATTTTAATACATTTAAGGATCGTATACCTTTTTGCTTTTTGATGATTAAACTTATATACATAATTAAATAATTTCATTAGATATCAAAATATAATAATTTTTGTTATCATTAAATATGTGAAACTTTTGAGATTAAATGTTTTATCATATCTGGTTCCAACATAAATGATTATATTTCTCATAAGTTAGACTCATAATATAAAAGTCTGATGTTGCTAAGCTAAAATGCTAAGAAGATACTAAATAAAATACTGCCTAAAGGCCTAAGAGACATGTCATTCTCTATTGGTGCATATTGCACTCAACTTGCATGAGAAATCCTAGCCGCTAAGACATGCTTTATAGCTCAATTAGCACTGCTCGCTTACTCATTTCTTGATAATGGAACAACTTGAAAGGTTGTTCACACAAACTTTATAGAGATTTAATTCGTATTGTTGGTCTAAGTGGTTTTGTGAAAAGAAATTTCATGTTACAAGAAGTGATCATTTAAGTCAATTTTTAAAAAAGAATTGACCATTAATAACAAAGTGATCAAATGTTTTTCTTACACATGTTTAAAGCAACTAGTTGAAGAAGCTTCCCATTCTCCTCTCTTAAAACCATGCGCATCACACCCACACTCACATTCTTCTTCATTTTCAATTTTCGTCTCCCAAACTCTCTCATTTCCACCACCAACTCAAAGAATTAGAAGCTTTGTTCTCACCCTCAAAGGACCATGAAGTCTTGGCTTGGAGCAACTCAACGTCTCTCCTCTTCTCTCAGTCACACGATTTTTATTCTGATAAGGGAGAGGGGACATTATTCTTGTTATTGGTCATGAAATAGAGTTGATGGATAGAGAAAAAGAAACCCTATGATCTCTTTGTTTTAATGCCTAAAACCCAATTTTATGTCTATGTGAAAAATTAAATTTGCATTTGTTAAATAACTAGTATATGTGACCCGTGTCAGTTATTTATCTACCAACTTATTCATATTATACGTAAAATGTAAAAAGAAAAAAATCTTAATTTTATTGTAAGAAAAATAGAAATAATTATTTAATATAAGATAAAAATACAAAATAAAATTTCTAACACATTTATAATAAATTCACTAAATCAGATTGTGGAAAAGTATTGTGATAAAAGCACACAAAAATAATAAAGTGACTAAAAAAAGAAAAATAATTTTCAAACAATAGTTTCAAAATACTTTGTTAACGCAATAAACAAGAAAAAAATTGTCATTAAACAAATTGTCGGAATAGAAAGAGAATTTGATAAATTTTATTACGATCTTAACTTTTATTATTATTATTATTTCACAAAACAAGTAATCATTTTAGTTATAATTTTATTTTTAAAAATATTCCAGAAACAATTATCGAAGATGGGTCTTGGACTAAGTGTTTAGTCACTTATAAAAAAAAATCCCGAAAGTGAAATAATATTGATCGAGAATTAATATTGATGAATTTTGTAATGAGATGAAGTGTGATATTGAGCTTTAATAGAAGTATGATACATTGAAGTTGTAAAGTACAAATATATGTTGAATTTTATAATTCATAGACGTATCACTGCTTTCAGCAACAAAGTTCAAGTACCCAGCAGCAACAAATCGCAGCGACACTGTAAAATGATCCAAATCATATTATAACGTGAAATAATCCCATTGAGAGAGTTAGCAATAACCCAAAAACATAAATCTTCTTGTGATTGTTCTCCTGTAAAGTGAGCATTTCATTTTAAGCTTAATTATCATTTTTTCACTATTATCTTAAAATTTTTAATTTTTATTATTATTTTTAAACACTTTAATTAAGTTTTACTATTTTTAGAATATATCCAATGTTTTCTTCCATCAGCTATGGTAAGTTGAGTAATGAAGTAATCTTAGTTAATGCTAACATCATTTCATACACATTGAAAAATTATCATTTTTTCTATTATTTTTTAATTTATTTCATTTTATTTCATTATTATTAAAAGATTTAGTTTAATTTTTTTATTTTCAAAATCGAGATAATATTATCTCTTCTATTCAATTGAAACAATTATATTAATTTAAAAAATTGACCGTTTTGATTTATATATAATGATATTTTACAATCGTTATAATTATTTTTTATTTTTTAAATATATTCTATAACTTTACAAATCATCATTATCATATTTTACAAAATATATATTATGGACATAACGGTGGTGAAGGAATAATATAATAGTAGAGGGAGAAGATAGTTAGGCATTGATGATGCATCCTTTTAAGTAGTGTGACTCAATTTCATGTATTATACATCATCTTTCAATTGTTGTTACATTTAAATTTTTCATCCATGAAAATATTTTAATATGATTATAAGCGTTAGTAGTTTTTAGTATTTGAATCCACATATTGTATATTATAATTTAAATACATAGAATTATGATATTGGCAATTTAAACCATCACTACATTAACAATATAATTTTTTTGTTAAATTATAATTTTTATTATTTAAAAAAATTAAAAATAATCATGATGGTTATTAATCGCGCTATATGTAAATTAAAACTATCAATTTTTTTAAAAATAACTTCATTTGTCCAGTTTAATGGAAGGAATAACATTGATTTGATTTTAAAAATTAATGGATCAAATTAAATCTTTCAATAATAGTAGGACAAAATTGAACAAATTAAAAAAATTGTAAGACAAAAATAATAATTTTTTAATATTTATAAAATCATGTCAACGCTAATTAAAATGATTTTGTTAAACCATTTTAAAAATAGTGGGATTTAATTAAATATTTTAAAAATAATAGAAAATATTAAATATTTTAAAATAATAGAACAAAAATGATAATTAACTCATTTTTTATCAACAACTAAGTGCTTATTTAGATTAATGTTTGTAAACTTAAATTTAATTTAATTAAACTTAAATTTACAATTTAAATTTACAAAAACAACCCAAGTCTTATTTTCATAAAACTCAGTTCGCATATCAAATTTTATTGTACAAATATACTTTTAAAAATAATTAAACATTTCACAAAATTAAATTTATTTTTCAAAAATATATACCTAAAAATACTTTTGTTGTATATAACCAGACATGCTCTAAGATTTGTTACTTTGCCTCTTAGAGGATCCAAATCCCTTTCCTTAAGCAATTCATTTTATATAACCAAAATAAAGGTTTGAAGACTGTTCATGATCATATACTACATTTTATTTTTGTAAGTGAAATAGATGAAGTTAAAAGGGAAGCAAAAGGGTTAAAAAGCAAAGACCTACCATCCTTTCCAAAAGCCTTCACCTTTGGTTTTGGTCTTTACGTGTACTGAAGAAGCAGAAGCTTCCATAGTAGGATATCCAACAGGTGGTGGTGGTGGTGGTGGCACAACGTGAAGGTATCCCTCTGTTGGAGCCTTGTGAGAATAAGCATACCCTTGTGGAGGGTATGCCATCACGGGTGCTGAACTTTCTTCTACACACGCATCCCATGTTCAGCACATTTATTAATATTCACATCATAATTCAAACAATCATATCTATATAAGAAACTAATAGAAATAAAAGAAGAAATGTGTCCATGCATTTTTGTATATAACCTGGACCTTCGTGATGATCGTGCTGCCTCATCATCATGACCGAATATGCTATTACTACAAAAAGATGATGATCATTATATGCAATCACAAAGAAGGGAGGATGGATATATAAACAAAATAATTGACTCACCGGAGATATAAAGAACGAAGGATAATTCTAGAGATTGAGATCAATTTTAAGTTTTTAAAATTGTTATATCAATCATAATAATTAATTAGTCTATGGAGGGTCCCAACCCAAGGTTCTTTGGCGAAGAAATTGAGGTATGAAAATATCGCATGATAACTTGTTGGTTTTTGGCCGGTAACAAGAAATTCCTCTCAAGACCAGGACAAGTAAGAATATGAGAGTTTGAGGGACACAAAGCTATAATAAAAAAGAACAAGAAATATATATGCAAAAGGATACGATGGTGTTGTATACGAATATGCAATAAAGTAATTGATAATCTTTATCAATTTTTGTATTTTTCATTATTTTGACATTTTTGTCTTTCGTAGGGCACAACTGGGAGCTATAAAGGTTGGATTTTTACAAATTACGTATTTTGGAAAGCTAAGACAAAGGTCTATAATTTTTTGTCTCGAGAGCGTTAGATGATTCACATGAATTCATGGAGAAAAAAAGACAAGAAGTTTCACCAGTTATTTTTACTAGCAATATAACATGAGCTCAATATTTTTAAGATATCTTGAGTTGTAGATAATGGATCCACACGAAATTGGCAGCCAAATTTCAAGGAAATAATTTTCTACAACTTTCACGAAGACACCAAGGCCAAAACCGTCAATTTGAAGTTCTAAATAAATGAAGACAAAAGCTTGTCTAATTTGAAGATTCTATTTTATGTTGTTAGGCTTTGATTTTTAGTTTTTTTTTTCCTTCTTTTATATAGTGTTATCATAATGGATCACTGGTTACATCGATAGGTCAACTGTATAAATCGATATAAAATATTATGAAATTACAGTATTATATTTATATATGTGTATGTATTATATATTTATGATTGTATCAAAAATAATTTATTGTGGAATTAACTTAGCAATCAATTAAGTTATCTTGGTGCTTATTGAGTTGAAGGATCAAGGTTTGAATATATCCTATAAGTTTTTTGTGTTATTTATTGATATTTTATTTTATTAAAATTAGCGTAAGTATACAACCTTGGAGACAAAAAAGGACGTACACATAGTTGTAGTAGCTAACAGTGTAGTTGTAGCTTAACAATGCTAGGGGAAACACGAAATACATAAAAGACCCTCAACCTAGGCGAATGCAAAAAAAGTTGAAGTGTTGCCCTTTGCACAAAAAGATGAAAATAGGTGTTCGAATTCAGGTCACACCCAACTTTAATTCAGTTTCATATTGGTTTGATGACATGGTACTAAGTTAATTACATAAATGATTTAATATCTAAATTGACTTGACTATGTATTTAGTTTCAATTCAACTAGTTGAACTAGCTGGGTTGAGTCAAATTTAATAACACTATTTTTATATTATGTTTCATTAGGATTTTATTAAGATTTCAGATATTTTTAAGATTTCATTAAGATTTTCTCTCCATTACTTGTATAAATAAGGAGTCATGTAATTAAGATAAACACACCTCTTGAGAATACAAATTTATATATTTTCAAGTTTTCTTTCTTTATCTATGTTC
Source organism: Pachyrhizus erosus (assembly GCA_026544285.1). NCBI lineage: Eukaryota > Viridiplantae > Streptophyta > Magnoliopsida > Fabales > Fabaceae > Pachyrhizus > Pachyrhizus erosus. Next base: position 13,029 of record JAMLFT010000571.1, read on the forward strand.
TACTATGTTTTTCTTCTTTAAATCATTTTTCAATTGCTATGTCCATAAAGGACTAAAGGCTTTAACCAATTAAAGGGTTCCAATAAATGTGGTTAAGGTTTGAGTTATTGTTTTGAATTATAAATTTTGTATGCATCTCTCTTTTCCTTTTTAACTGTGAATTCATTTTTCATGATTATGTGTTGTGTTTTTATGATTGAAGTGAAACTAGATTAGAATTGGTTAATTTGAATTTAATTAAGTTTAGGCAATTGGTTGATAACCTAAGTTAAAATTATGCATAAAATTAACATTGCTTAAGGAGTGTAGTTGTGATTCAATTTTGTTAGTTATATGGTAACTTGTAATCTAATTGAATTTGTATTAACATGAATGCATGCAAATTCTATGCTTTTGAACCATGATAACTTTACTATATGAACTACTCCATGTCCAACTTGAAAACCAAGGTGAGGGAGAGTGTGAGGATAGTGTGTGTATGAAGAGAAAAAGATGAAAAGGAGACCCTTGGAGGTGTAGGGCCTAAGTTCATGTAAAAAGAGGGGGAGGAGAGCTTTAAAGTTCATATTTATGGAACGAGAGTTAAGGTTATTGACCAGTTATGAAAGTGTCTATCTTTGATTTTTGAGTTAAGTCCTAATTCAACCTTAATTAATTACTTTAGCTAGTCATGTAGGACTAAGTTTATTTAATCCACTTTAATCTAGTTTTAATTTACCTTGATTTGAATTTTAGCTTCTAGCATTATTTACCACATTATAGATATTTAGTCAATCTTAAGAGCTAAAATTAATTAACTTGGTCAATACGGATTTCTCAAAATTAAATTTGTCACTCTCTAATTGATTATTCATTAAATATGTCTCCATATTTAAATTTTACTTCTACACTAATAAATTTTCATTCTTGTGTCTCAATTAATGTTCACTGGCTTAAATAGTTAAAATTAACTTAATTAATCCAAATTTGCTCTTATAAGATTAGAACCTTGATTATTTTAGTTCAAGTTCTATTTATTAATTATTTCATGTTTAGACTAGAGTTAATTATGTGCTTACTAATTTAACTTTATGGTTTAGGATTAAATTTTTTCTTATTTATCAAATTGTCATTGATGAGTTGATTTAGTCACCTTAATGATTAAAAACCAAATTAATGAGCTCACATCAAATTTTTCTGAATTAATTTTCTTCATCTTTAATTAATTACTTATTAAACATGTTTCAATTATAAAATATTATATATATAAATTTCTGTTTTATCTAATTATTTTCTCACTATTTTTACTTAATTAGTGATTGTTTCACTTATTAAAAATTAATTAGCACATAATTCCTAATTTAAATTTTGAGGGTGTTATAATTTTCAACTGGTTCCTTCCTTATCTATCTCAGCTATATCAACAACAAAAACCAAATGACTTAAAGGAAAAATAAAACGAAGAAGTAAAAAAAAGAAAACAGTGGGAAATTGAATGTTCGTACCATCGTGAACTAGAATAGCCAGTTATTGTAAAAGGCCTATAAGAAACTCTTTCTACAGAAACAAATACCATTTTGAAAATTGAAGTAGAACATTGACAGATAACACATAAATAAACATGAAATATTATTAATAAAACACAAAAGTCCGGGCCAATTTTTTTTAATTATATATATACAATAAGATAAATAGGTGAATTTTTAATTAATTACTATTTAACTATGTAAATTTTATTTTGGACTTTTGGGAGTGGGTTTGGGCTATTATGAGGGCTCCACGTCCAAGCCCAAATAAAAATGGGTTTCTCTAAAAAAAAATCAGAATTTTTTGACTTCTATATAATTTTTTATATAAAATTATTGATTAATAACTTAATAAATCAATTTTATGCTAATTAACTGTTAATTTAAAAAATAAACTGTTTTACTCTAAAATAAAATGTTTTTAATTAAAATAAGCTTGTTAAAAATTTTAAACTAATTTTAACCTTAAAATTCTCTCATTAATCCTTGAAGAGTCATAGTAATCTAAAGACATATTCGTCATTTTTACATTAAAAATTTTATTAATTTAAAAAAAACTTATAATTATTTTTAATTACCCTAAATATGCTTCAAAATAAAAAATAAAATTTAAATATTTCTATTTATTTTAACTATTTCTAAGGAGTGATCATATCATTTTTGGATTTCGTCTTAAAATAATTATTAAAAATATAATCTGAACAGCTAAAGGTAATACGAGTGCATCCATGAGAATCAAAATTTTAAAAATCTCTTGGATTGTTTAGACATAAATACAAAAATAAAAGAAAATAGTTCAATTAAAAAAATGAAGGTGTTACTCAAACGTGTGTATAATGATGGACGTAACTTCTCTAAAATAGATTAAACAAGGAATTATAAGAAAAATAAATTAAATGTCTATTATATATTTGTTTAATGAGTTCTTAGTATAACATAAGAACAATGGAATGCAGTCATAACATTTTTAGGAGAAAGGGCACATCAAGTCCACTAAAGACTTATACCACACCCACTCAGACCGATAAACTCTCACGCAAAAGACGAAGAAAGAACGAAAAGAGGAGGGAGAGAAAAAAAAGAAAAAAAGATATATGTTGTTAAGAACTTAGATCATTTTAATTATTAGAATGCATCATTACAAAATCACTAATAAGTTCTCATCTCGTACTTAAAAAATAAAAAGAATCCAACTAAAATAAATAAATTATAAATTTAAAATGAACTAAATAAATAAGATACTAACATTATTTGTATAATAAAAATATTAGAAACAAATATCAATACTCGTTATTTACCTACTTTTAGTTTTTAAGAAACTAAAAATTTAAGTATCATAAATTTAAAAAATTCATGTGACACGCTCGCATACACATGTTATAAGATCATCATTAAAATTTTGAATAAATTTAAAATTTTAAAATCAGTTCCATGAAAAAAAATATCATTCACCTATAAATAATTTTAAATATCAAAATATCTAATAACCAAAATATTATTAAAATATAAATTAATTTGATAAAAATAAAAAATATTTATATTGTAAAATATTGATACAAGTTTAGAATTTATATCATTCATGTATATGAATAAATCTAGATTTGTTTGACATTCGTTAAATTCAAAGGTCACCTCTCACTAAGCCACAATGACTCACTAAATCAAAATGTTATCTTTGGCTAAGCCATAATTACTCACTTTACCTAAATGCAAAATCTATAAAATGTGAATTTATGAGTTTTATATAATTTTTTTTTCTCCAAAGACTCCAAAACACTCTAAATTTTGCTATAAATTTGTCAAATCAAAACCTAGTATATTCCTACGATTACCAAATATGAAAAACACATGGAAATATGAATTAAGCACATCCAACATCAAGTCATGGAATTCATTCATAAGAATGTCAAAATGTAGCAAGATACCAAAAATAACTAACCAATAAATTATCAATCCATAATAAAAATTAAAGTGTTTTTGCATGTTCACAACTTGTCCAATCTGATTTTTTTTTTTAAAAAAATATAATTGTAAAGAATAAAACATACACCCATAACTAATTTGAAATTTATGACCAATTCTACAACTCTCAACCGTAATCATATTTCACGAGTGAGATGATCTCACTCTTCCTTACCTCAAAATAGATGATCCACAATAAAGAAAAAGGGAGTGACGTTACATAGTTTCCTATTGTAACAACTCTGATAATCATTGTTACTCATCTTAAAATTATTTTAAATCAAACACGTCTAATTATGAAAATTTTAAGTTATAGACTATCTAAAAATAAATGTATCTTATTAATACAAGTAATGTAAATTAATTTCTTTAAGTCACATTGTAGAGTCTCATACTTACACAATTTTGATTCTCTTTATTTTTAGCGTGTATTTAACTAATAGAATGTTACACATGTGATTCATCTATTCTTAGTCGCAAGATCTTTGACAACACGGTATCTTTTAAATATCTTAGTCATAAAATCTCATACCAAGACGTAATATTTGTTTTTCAAATTATTTATTTTATAAAAAATAAAAAAATATAATATTTAATAATTTCTAATCTTTATATGTTTGTGCTCGTGTGTATAAAGAAAAATCATGATGTTACAAGCCATGCATAAACAAAACTACTATCAACATATAAAAATATAGATTTATTTAATTAAGTTACAACTTTTAATAAAAAAGAAGGAAACATATAAAAAAATTTAAAATGTATTAGTAATGAAAAATTATAATTTATTTAGTGTATGAATTAATTTTTTATTGATTTGTTATGTATTATGTGTATTGAAAATATTACACCCATCATTTTATTAATTATTGTATTTAAATGTATGAAAATTAAGATGAATTTGGGGGAAGAAATGAAAATAAAATAAAAATATATATTTTATATGTCTATCATTAATAGGATTTGAAGATTAGTCTTTTCTTAGGTTTCATACAAGATATTCCTATCAACTATTTTGAAACTTATGATAATGAGGTAAAAATATCTTATAAACTAATCGTAAAATATATTTTATAGAGACTTAAATATATTTTTAATTTTTAAAATTTGGATGATTTTTGGTTTTTGTTCTTAAATTTTGATTTTTTAATTCTTGAATTTGAAAAAAAATTATTTTTAATCCTTCTTCATGAAAAAATAAAAACATTTTAATGACCACAATGATGTGACATGATTGATAGATAATTTTGTCCCTTAAATATGTAATTAAAGGCTCAATTCTTAATTTGTACATATGAAAAACATATGTTGAGATAACTCAATCTCTTAAATGAATATGAATATCTTGACGAATTAATCCTTAGCTCTTAATTTAGAGGTTTTTAAGTTCATAAAAGAAATCTAAAATCAATTTATTTTTTTGTAAAAAGAAAAAAATAGTCATTTATAAAATTCAAGACTAAAAAAACAAACTTAAATTTGGAAAAATAAAATAAGAATGACACAAATTTCAGAGATAAAAAAATATTTAAGTATTTTATAAACATCTTCACAAACTTTCATAAGTATTTATAATACAAGTCCAAATAAGTTAACGTAATTTTGAAAATAGGACTAGAGTGACTAACTCAATCGACCAAAGTAGGAGTCATTGATCGGTATTGAATTAGGGTGATTGAAAAATGAAAATGAAATATCCAACAGTTACGATTGCTTTATAAAACGACGTAGTTTGCAGGAGGACCACCAAGCACATGTTATAGTGCTTCAACCAGAAGTCGCCACGTGGCATCAAGAAAAGTCCAAGGCACGAAGCAACGTTTCCCACGCCACCAGCATGACCGAACCAGTTTCCTGAATTAAAAAAAAAAAAAAAAAAAGAAGCCAAAAAACAATGTCCTCACCTCGCACGTGCCTACCCTAGCATCATCCTTTGTACTGTTCACCCATGTCCTGCACGCACGTGCTCCCTCCGTGGGGCCCAGCAACCTTTTTTTCTTTTTTTTTTACTGATTAGATTTTCTCTTCCTTCTTTTAAAGCAGGGAAGCCATCTATGCAAAATATCAACCAATAAAAATTTAATTATAATAAATATCATTTATGTCCCATATTTCTTTTCTTATAATAAAAGTTATTTCTCTATATCTTTAAATATTTTATTATTATTTTACAATATATATTATATTAAATAAATAAAATAATAAATCTCAATAATTTTAAAAATAATACTAATTAATTATTTTTAAAAACTTATATAAATTAATTAAAAGTTACATTTTGGAAAAGAGATAATTACATGTAGAATTTTATTAAAAAAAAAAAAAAAGTTCTGTAACTAGAGATAAGTGTAAAGTGTGTATGAGAGAGAAAAAGAGTGTGTTTGCAGTGTGACATAGTAGAAATTGGAAAGTGGATCTAATTTTGGAGTGTAGTGTGTGCCAACGTTACACCCATTACCCATAGTCGGCAGGTGTTACGTGGCAGTTACAGATCTGTCAGCTATTTACAGATTTCAGATCATCCCCATTCATCATTTTTCTGTTCAGTATTTTACTCTATAATTAATATTTTAAATATATCAGTTCAAAATTAATAATACATTTTTATTATAAGTTACATTAATTATATATTTATTTTTTAACAGTCTTTTAAATGTATGTTGTATTAATAATATATAATATATTCAATTTGAATAAATAATGTGTTATTAAAATATAAAAAATATACTATTATTTATTTAAAAATTATAATATATAATAAATTTATTAATTATTATTTTCAATATTAGTTATTAATTTTAATTAATTAATAATATATTTTTTTTTGCATTAACGTTACATGACTCTTACTATATGCATAGAATATGTTTAAATTTAATTAAAATATATTGATAATATAAAATTATTTTAATTATGTTTTATTTATAAACGATCATGTATAATTTTGTTGTAATAATTTTAAATGTCATATGTAACATCATTAATGATTCATCCAGTTAGTAATATTTTTATTTACTAATACGTAAAAATTAATTAATACTTTTAATTGATGAATACCCACTCAATAATATTTGTCTTTTTTATGGCATGGCATTGTGGGATATTTTAACTTTTCTAACATTTTGTGTATTTAAAGATTCTGATTACGAAAAAGGTTACTGCATAATTAATCACTATTTATTTTAAGTTACAAAATTTATTTTTTATATTTTACTAAAAAACACAATTTTTTAATAAATTTTTATATTATATTTTCGGTAACTAATTTTTGTTAAAAAATTTAGTTGAGTCAAAAAATTATTTAAAATGACTAAATATATTATCACTTATATCAACAATTTATTAATTTTTTAATATAATATAAAATATTTATTAACTTTACAAATGATTATAATGTATTTAAAAATTTAATTAATTATGTTCGATGAAAATTTTCTTTTAACTACATTTTATTCCGATGAAGGTAGTATTAATAAAACACAAACATTTTGATATAAACAAATCATTTATATTAATTTAAATATATTTTTTTGTTCTTTTTATAAAAAATTACTTCTACATATATTAAGAAAATTTATTAAGTATGTTAAATATTATTAATTTTATAGTATTTTTTTTTAAAAAAATATTATCTGAAAGATTCGTATGAACTTGTTCATAAATGCAAAAAATAAATAAAAGGTAAAAATTTATTTATATGTAAAAATAAAAAATTAATTGTTTTTTAATTTATAAAAGAAAATGGAAGGATTGCATCTCATGGAATCAATTGGTCAAACTTAATCTCATTAAAATCAGTTAAAAAAATTATAAAATAAACAAACATTTAATTTGATTCCTTATCAAAATAGCAAGAAAGTTATTTTATTATTACTCAAATTAACGTTTTGTCACAAGTAAGATTCATCCTTTTAATTTTAAGACATTTTAAAAACTTATATGTTAACATTAGCCCTTTTTTATTTTTCTTGATGGATGGCAACATTTTAGTTGGATATTTTAACTTTTTTAACAATGTACTTTCATGTGTTTTACAGATTTTGATTGCGAAAAGATTATTGTAAAATTAATCCTTATGTATTTTTAAGTTATGAATTAATTATACATTTCAATCACTTTTGTGGATTTAAAATTATTCCAATTAAAATCAATTCTAATACATACACAGTGTAAACTAAACAAACACAATGATTCATTGTCAAAATAGTTAAAAGTATATTGATTACTCAAATTAGAATGAATCGTGATTTTAAGACATTTTTAACAGCATGAATCTCCCTAAGACTAATTTAATGTTTCAAAATCTTCCAATGACCAAATTAAAATTAAAGATTAATTAAAAAAGAGTGGAGCATATATTATTGAAATGGAGCTGCAAAGATGCTATAATATAGCAGGATGAAATCTGGGTGGGTTAGGAACTTGGCACTCCATAAATAGACAAAATCTTGCAATAAAACAAACATGCAAACACCCTCTCACTTTTCCTCTCTTTTCTGAGATACTAATTTAAAACAGTTAAATATTTTAATTATATAAATAAAATACAATAAAGGGTGGACTGAACCAAATCCTGAATGAACCCCACCTTCCAGCCTTGCTGCCACCCTATTTGCATGTTTTTGTAAATTTCTCTCTGACACCCATTCTTTCATTCTTCTTTCTTCCCATTTACTCACATCTATCACTCTTCTCCATCTCCTCAACCAAAAATCACCATACCCCAAACAAAGCCCTATAACACCCTCACACTCAGAGATCTTCAAAGCAACTTATATACACAACAATATCAACAATTAGGTAAACAACATCAACAAAAAACTATCCAAACAAAACAAAGACATGGCTGTTGAAGCTCGTCACCTTAACCTCTTCCCTCCCCAACTCATATCCAACAGGTAGGTACATCATCATCACTCACACTTTTTTTTTCTTTTCTCTTTTATTATCAAGGAAGAAACATAGATATACACAATAAGTTTATATTATATCTAAATTTTGTCTTTTGTTATTATCACAATAGGTAGATGTTGATGTTTTTCTTCTCTTTTTTTTCTTGTTATGAATTGTGAATTTGCAGAGAAATCTTAGCGAACCCAATGGACGTGACTATGATGAACATGTACGCCAACCATACGGGGAATTACTCGATGCTGCCTCTTTCCGGCACCACCACCGCGTCGGAAACCTTCCTCCCGGCGGCGCCACTGCCGCTATACAACTCACTCTCTCAGAAAACTGTCGCCTTGAAATCCGACAACAGTACTCTCACCCACAACAACAACAACAACAACAACGCTGTTCCCATTCCCAGAAAACGTTCCAGAGATTCCGACAACAACTGTTACCATCTCCATTCTCATCTTCACAAAAACACCGACAATTTTTTCTTCCTCGGTGACGACATTTCCCACCACATCTACCGTCAGCAATTCGACCACGACACCGTCATCTCCCAACATGTAACTCCCTTACTCTGATCCAATTTTTCTCACAACAAATCCACCATTTTTTTAAAACAAAATTCATAATTTGCACCACGAATTTGTTTTTTTTTTATCTATTAAGATCCACGATTTTTATCCTATCAATTACTTCTCCCAACGCTCAAGAATTTCCAACAGAAATTAACAAACTAATTTAATTTCACTAATAATATTGAGAGTTTAATTTTTATTATTAATATAAGCTAGATTTCTTTCAGGCTAAAATATTGAAAAAATTATCATATATTACAATTTCTGTTTAGCTGTAGTAAGAAAAATCTTACATTTATTATGTTAGTCTAATTAAATTTTCTTTCATTTATTTATTTTTTATTTTCTCTCTATAATAAATGTTTATATTGGTTTGAATGTATAGATGGAGAAGGTGAGGTTGGAATTAGAAGAAAAGAGAAAGAGACATGCAAGAAGGTTAATGGAAGTTATTGAGATAGAAATGACGAAGAGATTGAAGGCGAAAGAAGAAGAGATTATGAAGATGGAGAAATTGAACTGGGCTTTGGAGGAGAAAGTGAGGTCATTGTGCATAGAAAATCAGATATGGCGCGACCTGGCTCAGACCAACGAGGCCACCGCCAATGCCCTCCGTAGCAACCTCGAGCAGGTGCTCGCGCAGGGAGAGGCCGCGCCGCCGCCGGAGGAGGACGCCGAGTCCTGCTGCGGGAGCAGCGACCAGGGCTGGCGCACGGTAGACAGGGGGGCGCAGGATAAGGAAGGAGAAGGCACCAGCGGAATAATTAGAGAAAAAAAAAAAAATAATAATAATAATAATGGTAACGGTGAAAAGAGGTTGTGCAGAAAGTGTGGGAAGAAAGAATCGTGCGTGCTAATCTTACCCTGCAGGCACCTATGTGTCTGCACGGTTTGCGGGTCAAGCTTAGACTCTTGTCCTGTCTGTAAATCCTTCAAAAATGCCAGCGTTCATGTTAACATGACCTCATAATTATTTTTATTTTTCTCAAAATGTTAAGTAGAAAACAAAAACAATTGTTTATTTTTAATTTAATTTAGTTTTTTTTTATTTTAATTTTAAATATCCTCTTATTCTCTTGTTATACGTCTCTTTCGGTGTGTCGTGTAACGGAGTAAGAGTTACATTACACACTAGAATATTTTTATTTTTGCTGAATTCAGGGTAGTTTGTGCTTTTGGTGCGGAGTGAAAGTTTTGGCCCTTTTTAGTTTATTTCATTAATGGTTGGGATTGAAATTGAATGAGTGGGATTCGTAACAGTGAATGTGCGCTTTCACGAGACTTGGATGGATGAGAAGACGTGACAAAGGGAAAGCAATTTAATGCCCTTGTTTATTTGTTTTGCTTGGAAATTTCTGATACATGAATCACTTAAAAGAAAAAGTTTTAAGTGGAGAATATATGATTAAATTCTTTCTATGAAAATAAGGAACCTTTGGATTAAGGGTGGTTTTTCAAGCAAATTAATTTTGTAAAATAAAAAAATCATTGACTAAATTGATTTTTAAGTTAAAATATCTTAACCAGCCACATCTGAAACTGAAATAAAAAAAAAAGCAGAAAAATATTCTTGCAAGGATAGTGAGAAAGGGGTAAGAAAGTAATAAAAGGAAGGCGTGTGGGGCCCAAGGCGCACCCACCCGACAGCTAGTGATAGTACCCTGAATAGAGAAACTAGGTAGTACAAGTACTGAGGCTAAGCGTGAAGTGGCGCGTGGAAAAGAACGCGAGTGAAGTCAACGAGCACTTGAAAGCGAAAGGTGTGCGGCAAAATCTGACACGTAGGACGCGCGCAAATGTCGCTGTTGGGTGAAGAGTGCCTGCAACGGTCATTTCATTTCTCTCTCTTCTTTTATGCGGGACTACAGTGTTTGAGACCCCACCCACAAAACGACATCGGAACTGGTTGTTGGGAACACCAAGCCAAAAAATAATCTAAAAAATTAAATAAAGAAAGAAAGAAAGAAAGAAAGAAAGAAAGACGATGCAGAAGTGCTGAGAATCTGCAAAGGTTAATTATTATGATGGCTATGCATTGATTGCTGATTGCGTGCAGAAAACGACGGCGTTTTCCTGGTGCATGGTTTTTGGGGCAGTACAAGTTGTGGTGTTCATATAGGAGAAGCAGATAGAGATAATCAATCGTGTTGCTGTACCGCCCAATGACACCATGATTCACGGCAATGCGTTGCGTATGTTTAACTACAAATGAAATAGTATCAAAACATACAACCAAATAACAAATCAACTTTTTTTTTTTTTTTAATTTGGTGAGAAGATAGATTATGGATTTATTTTACAATGACATTTAATTATAAATTATTATTATTATTTATTTTTATAAGAATTGTTTTAGAAATTATATTAATAATGATTTGTTACCAATTTTTTAATTTTATTTTTGTTAAAATCAATGATTAAGTTGATTATTAACTTAGTTAGAAACCTAGTTATGATCAAATTGTATTCAATAGTTAAAAAGAAGAAGAAAAAAGTGTAGTATTGTAACAGATAAGGAGTCTTGAGTAGTGAAAAGGAAATAAAGAGGGGTTGGTAGGAATAAAAGTTGAAGAAAAAAAAAAGAGTAGTAGTGGTAGTAAATCACTGTAAACGAGGTTGAGTTGTACGGTAGGAAATAAGAGGATGGTCCTTTTGACTAATTATTATTGCGTGGGTACAGATAAGATCCGGTAGTTGGGATTTCACTGCACCCGGTTAAAAAATGGTAAGGCTGGCATGCCAGACTCAGTCCTCTATAGTATAATTACATTTTTTTTTATTTTTTTTTCATCTTTCTCTCTTCTGCTATTCACTCTCTCTTTCCAAATTTCCACTTCAATATTCCATAAATTAGTAACTGGTTAGAAACCAAAAACATAAAAATTATTTTTATATTTTATTTTAATTCACATATAAGATTAAAATAATTTTTATTTTTATATTTTAGTATAATATTAATTTTTTTATTTATATTTTTTATATTTTTTTTAATATATTATTATTATCTTGTATCATATTCAATAAATTAATTATGATTAAAATTAATTTAATAATATTATTTTTTCTTTCATCTATTAAATAATTTTTTTTGGTCTTTGTTAAAAAAATTTAAAATATCAATTACTTTCAATAAAGGTATTCTTTAGAGAAAAAAAAAATAATATTTCATTGATTTTAGAAAATGACATATGATTTGATACAAATTTTTTACTCACCAAAATGTCATAAAATTATACGGTGGGAGTAAAAGTTAAGATTGTATTGCATTGTGTGCGAGTTGGGACTTATGCTAAATTTGGTAGAGTAAAATTATGTGAGAAATTGTGATATATGATGAAAATAGATAAGATATTAATGTTGTTTTTGGTAGAAAAGATAGTGTAAATAAAAATTAAGTGGATGAATAGAAATAGATAAAAAAAAATCAAGTAAAAATTAAAGATAGTTTATTAAAGAAAGATAATTTAAGATAAAAAGAAATAAAAAAATAAATAAAAATAAATAAAATAATAATAATATAATAAATTCTATCTAATCCATCGAATCACTTTATTAATTTTCATGTCTTTCTCTTCCAATTTATCCTTTATCAAGTATATTGTAACATATTGTTTATTTGAGTAGATTTTGAATAAAGAGAAGTGAGATAAAAGTATGATAAAGAAAAAAATTTCTAATTGTTAGAGATAGAAAGGAAGTAGGATAAGAGAGAGAAAATATATAGTAAAATCATGATAAAAAAAAATCTCTTCATACACAATTAGATTTGTGAGAGAAAATAAAATTATGTGATCATTAAAAAGTATAAATTATACATATATTTTTTAGTTTAAATTATAAAAATATTTCATTAAGGACAAATATATCTTTAACATATATACTCATTTTTCTTCTACTTTTTTTCTTAGTTTTATCAATCCAAATAACTTTAAAATATATTTATTTTATATTCATTATTTCGTCTTATTTTTTTTTTACTTTACTTCTTATCAAAATCTTTCATTATCCAAACAAGACATAAATGGTGTTGTTTTTTTTTGTTAACATGAAATTGTGAAGAGAAAAATAAAAAATTGGTGACTAACGTAAAATATTTAAATATTTTTTAGTGAAGTCTCTTTTATTAATTATATTTTTTTATATATAAGATTTAAACTATGATCATGATTAAGGGGTTTGAATCCAATTTCACTTAAATCAATGACTTGTTGATTATAAAAAATATAAAATGGCGTACTTAGAAGGACAACATATATTAAATAAAATATATAATAAATATAAGAGTAAATTATAATAATATTTTTACTTTATTTTAATTATCCTCAACGTATTTTTTATTTTAAAAGTTACATTCAAATCCTTCAAGATTTAATTATCATTATTTTTAATTTGTTTCTATTTTTAAATATTTTTCCAAAAAGCAAAAAAAAAAAAAAACAGAACTAAAACTAAAAAAAAAAGTTGATTTTAGTGTTGTTTATTTAAATCTTTTAAAATCGGAAACAAATTGAGAATAAGATAATAACGTTATAATTAAATAAAAGTGAAAGCAGAAAAATCTCAAAGCAAATAGCTCCTAAGCCTCACATTTTATATTTTCTTTTTAGTTCAAAATATTTTGAGATGAGAGCATTAAGCCATTGATATGTCACAACTCATAAGGTCCTTTCTTGTCCAAAGAATTTTAAGTTTACCTTTCTGTCTAAATCATCGTCCGTGCTGGCTACAAAAGAAAAATGTGTTACTTCAAACGCATCACTATCTTTATCTAAAGAGCTACTATTAAGGTATTTTCATATCAAGTTTTCATGATAGATAATTTCAAGCTTTTGAAATAAGTATTTTTTAAGAGTATTTCTTATCATTATGATTTTTCTCATAGCTTTTCAATCCTTTTCCTTTCTTTTCTTGATAACTTGGTAAGGCAATCCTTAAGTGCTTGTGATCTACAGGATGGGGGATTGTGTATTCTTTATGTGGTTTTTGAAGCCTTGATGGAGTGATTGAACCTTTATTTAGTATTAGGTTAGGTAAAGAGCTATTTCAATCGAATCATATCTCAAAACTTATGTGTATAAGAAAATATTATTAAGAAAGATTCTCAATTTAATATCTAAGCATGTGTTTATATTGACGTTATATCTTTTCTATTCATGTTTTTTAAAATACATACCATTTTGATTATTTAACACTCTTCCAAACATGCACTAATTGTTTAGAAAGAAAAAACATTTTTCAAGTTTAACAAAGGAAACTATGAGATGGAGAATTAAGAATGTTATATTTGGTCAGATTCATGGTAAATTCAACAAATGTAGTAAGAATCTATGGCTGTAATCTGATGTAATGATGAACAAGCAAAAAGCCAATAGCTATCAGCCACATCCCGTTAATATCCCTTGGACCTTCACACACAGGTTCACTGTTAGGTATGTTTTATTATAATATTTAAATGTGTGTTTTGTTTGGTATATAAATTATTATTTTCTGTTGTTATTAGATATCGGATAAAACAGTATAATTTTTGTACAGCAATCATGTAACACGTACAATATACTTAATATTAATTAATTAATAATAATGTGAAAAAAATTTATATTAACAATAGATAACCATTAAGCTCTTAGAAAGAAGCTGAAAGAAATTGTGGGTTTGATTATAAAATGAGTAAATAATCAATAGAATTGATTCAAAAATGATGGTAAAAATAAATTTCAATTATTTTAAAATTTTCAATGTTTTAATTTTTATATTTTTTAAAAAATAGACAAATAAAGATTCACACCTATGATATTATTATTATATTGACATCTTTTAATCTTATAGGAATATAATATATTTTTCCTAATTAAATTTTTACCAAAGTTAATTTCTTGTAATGCATTAATTCTCCCTAAAAAAATATTATATTAATTTATCACTTAATATGTTATATATAATGTAATTATTTAATTTAATGTTTTATATCATATATATTAAAAAATAGTAAATTATCACCCATATAAGTTATTAAGTAAAACAATTAGAAGAAATAGTGATTGATTTGGCATGGCATGTTAAAAGCATTGCTTCTAATTAATGGTGTTGCAAAATGAGTGTGGTTCCATATAGGTGTGATGCAATGCAAGTGGGGCAAAAGAAATTTTGGCATTCATTTCATAGGCATAGGGAAAAAACCATTCCAAGAAAAAGCATATGTTGGTTGATTTGATTTCATTCACTTGAGAAGGGTCCCACAGAGTTTTGCAAAAAGGACAACACAAAATAATAGGGATTTGTTTGTGTGGGGAAAGGATCTTGGGCATTCCCGTGGACCCCACAGGATCAGGACCATCTGTCCCTTTATCACCGGCATGCCCTCCACAACACGTGAATCTGATTCCACCCTATGACCCCACCCTTAATCTTTTCAACTTCCTTATTATTACCCACAACTTATCTTAATCATTTATTAATTAACATAATTAATTTTCTCAATAAACCAAATTTAGTCTCATCAACATATTCATTGCTCTCTTCTATAACCACAATTCAAACAGTGTATTCGTTGGATTAAGTTTTTATTTTTATTTTTTATAGGATTCTACCTCCTAGAACGATTGATATTTATTTATTCTTTATATAGATTCAAAAAATAAATATTTTACGAAAATCATATTTATCATAAGATAATTTTCTTAAAATATTTTAATATCTTATTTAAAAATTAGAATAATAGTTATTTTAAAAAGTTAAAATTACAGTCGAGTTAAAAAGAATGTTTCTGTCTACGAATCCAGTCAAAAATAAGAAAACACTTTACTTAAAAAATAAAAAGGTTTCATTTTGGTATGGTTTTCAAGAAGATAATGCAACATATTTTTCTTAAAAATCCTTGTATTGAAGGGTTCAAAAGTTAGACAAAATGATTAGTTTTTTCAACACTAGGGGCATGAAAAATAAATGATTTTTTTCTTCTTCTTATTTTTGGTCTGCATTTGGCTGTGATAACGGCCATTAATTAAATAGATGGTCCACTATTATTGGGTTTTCTAGCTTTTATTATGATATAAGCCTTTTCTTTTTAAATATATGGACAACTGGTATTATTGTCAAGAAGAACCACGTTTTCTTTCCTCTTTAAATTTCCTTGAGCCACCCACTTTCCATAGGGATCACACTCTATCCATGAAATTGACTAATTTTGTTTTTCTTTTCAATTATAGGTTATGGTGGAAGCATTTAATTGGATCACCGTTCCACCAGTGTTTGGGGGGTGAAAATTAATATCGATTGAATCAGTTGTCATGATGCACCCAAAATGTATGATCCATCACTTTTCTATGTACTATCAAACTGCCGTGTGGAATTTGAATGTCCTTATAATCTTGCCATGTCAATTATCATGCTCTGCTTGAAGGTGATTTTTCATCCCACAATTTTTGTTCCAAATTTTAACTTGCCTTGTGTTCTTTGAAATCGACACATCTTTGTCTCATTAGGTCACATGCTTGTCTTCTAATTACTTTGAAAGCAAGTACTGAAATAGAGCAGTGAAAAAATGTAAATATATTATTAGAATGAGATGTTATAGTAGATTAGAATTATCTTATTGGCCTGATACATGATATAAGCATCATGATTAAAAAAGTTTTTTTATTTTTTTATTTTTTATCATAGTCGAGTACTTATCAACCCTTACCCACCATAAATCTACTTAACCAATATAATTGTTGGTCAATATATCAAGTCTTTAATATTAGTTATCATATTTATATTTTTTTAGGTGTCAATTAATATTCAAGTGTTTATGGATAACATCTTAAAAATTATTTTTAATTTAGTAAGTAGGACCAGGACACTTATATTAAGGTGATCTAAACATAAATAAACAAGGTAAAGCATATACCAGAAAAAAAAATAAGTAAAGAACACCTACCTGTATAAATATAAGTCAAAATCTATTTTATTTCTTTATAATTTTACTGTCACTGTTTATAATTTTCCTAAACTTATCTGTGCATCAATGAATCTTCTAAAGTTTGGGTGAAATAAAAAACCCTAATTTAATTTAACAAAAATTTTAATTTATTAACTAAAACTTAAACTGTGATTATATAATAACGCCAAATATAGTTGAGGAACGTGAAATGAATAACAGTAATCGATTAGAAGTATACGAAAGTGTAAGTTGCAAGTGAGAAGGACGGTTGGATTAACACCGATTGAGTACAATCCTTTATATAGTGCATCCAAATTGATGAATGGGACCCTTTGCATACAGTCATGAGATTGGAATAGATGGTGATGGCGTAACATATAATTAATTTAAGAAACGAACATTAGAGACATTATTTTTCTAATTAAAGAAAAGGGGCAACTTAAAAGAAAAAAAGGTCTTCAAAGATAATTGGGATTATCAAAGAGTGATTTCAAGTACTTGAGTTTGTCAAATGGCACGTCTCATGAAGGTGTTTTTTGTTGAGTGGCGATTTGCAAGGTTGGAATAGAATCCCCTAATAATATTATTTTAAGCTTTGAAATGACCTTACACAAATCATCAATACCAACCAATCACACGCAACAAAACCCATATATTATTAATATTGAATATGAATAATATCATTACCAAAGTGAAAAACAAACCAACACTAGACCACTCTGCTCCATGTTTTCTTTTTAAGAAAGAGACGTGTGAATAAACTAACCCACTTTCACTCATATTTGGTCTCTTTTTCGCATAGAATCACACATCCATTTCATGTGGGGTCACAAGCTTTTTTCCTCTCCCATCTTCTCCTCCCAATGATATTCATTTGGATAAGTAAATTGTTCATTAAACATCACAATCTATTCACACATAGGCGTAGTTAATTATAGCATTGAGAATATCAAGGGGACTTGAAATCCATAGTCACGTACGCACTACGCACCTGACCTCACAGCACCTATTACGAGAATGACACTTAACCTAATGACATTTATTTTTCTCTTCTCAAGGAGCTAAAGGAAAAGGAAAGTCCTCTAAGTACCTAGGCCGGCCCATGCTTGTTGGTTGCTTTCTCTATCTTTATGGCTAAAAAATGTTTAAATGTGTTAAACTTGGTGCAAAATGGTTAGGGATGTGTGTCACCTAAGTTGTCTATATCGGTGATTACATATTCCAAATTTTCAGTTGAAGGTTGGGGTGGGGTGGACCTGCTCCTAGTTTTTGATAGAACAAAGTAAATAATATGGGTCTAATTAAAGAAGGCATTAGGGTCCATGATGGGGACCCTAACTTTCTTACCTTGTGAAAGTGGCACTCATGTTAGAATTGATTTTGTTGCTTCCTTTTGTTCTATCCTAATACATGCTTCCTTCTTTAAAAGGGAAGGGTCCCACTACTATTCTCCCATATCACAAGTCGCTTGTGGAGAAAAAGAAATGATGAGTCCTTGGGTTAGATATACAAGTTGAAATGAAGATAGCATCTCTATCTAACTCTTTTCTTCAAAATAAATGTGAATCACAAAGTCCAAAGGTGCCACAGTGAAAAGGTGTTGAGAAATTCAAAGAATGCAATTCTTGCTATCAATGGCCAATGAAATATTGCTAATTGAGGTTGGCCTAATCTTAAATCACATTTCTTTCTGAAATTGATGCCAATGGTCATATTCACTTGCTATGTCTTTAAGGTTCATTTTCCTTAATTTCTTTTATGTATGATGCGTGAGAAAAAATAATTTATTTTAAATTTTATGCAATCTTATAATAATAAAAATTTAATTTTATCAAATTGTTTTAATTTTAATTAAAAATATTTTTTTAAATTATCTTTATTAGAACTTGATATCAAACATAGAAAAGAGTTTTTAAAAATAAAATTTCTATTAAATAAATAATATTTTCAAAATAATCTTATTAAATAAAGTAAATTTAATTAAGATTTTCTTATAGTTAAAATAAAAAATAAGATATTTTTATTGTTTATATTTAAAACTGAAAGAAATATTAAATATTTAATAGTATAACTTTTAAAATAAATATCATAAATTAATAAATTTATTATATATTACAGTTGTGATATGATAACAATATAAAATTTATTTATACTATTAATGTATATACTATGTTTTAAAATTTATTTTTAAGTAATTTTAATTAAAATTAAATTTTAATAGATTGTCAATATAGATGTTATTATGGTTTAACTATCCTTTTGATTCTTATATTTGCAATAATATTTTTTTAAATTTTTATAATTTAAAATATTTTATTTTGATCTTTATAATTATAAATTTTTTAATCTTTTGACTTGTCTAAAATCGTCTATTACAGTTGCATTTAAATTCTCTAAATTCACTACAAAACTAAAATTGAAAGTGAAATGTTGTTAAATGATTTAGACAATTTCAATTTTATAGTAATTTTAAAAGACTTAGGTGTAAAAATATTAGACAATTTTAAATAATAAAAACTAAAAAATTAAAAAAATTAACTATAAAAAATAAATTAAAATATTTTAAATTATAGAGATTATAAAAAAAAAAGTTGTTACAACTATAATGATAAAAAAGTAATTAAACTTATTTTTACACTGTGGGTTAATTAAATCAAATCACTATAATTAAATATAACTATTAAAGTGAGTCAATAAATTAACTTATAATAAATGACTCAAGATTTAATGACTATTAAAAATTTACAATTAGGTATAATTTTTTTTATATTATTAATACATTCTAATTGAATTCATAAGACTCGTTAAGATTGACCTAGTAGATGTAATGAGGTATATAACTTAAGTTTTATTTTTGTCATTCATTGTACACAAAAATATAATTAAATTCATAAGTTAATATTATTTTAGACCTTTTATTTTTCTTTCTCACTAGACTATATATATCTTCTATTAAAGATAACTCTTCTTTAATCTAGTAAAATTATTATGAGTAAAATAATTTTTTTAAAAAATATTTAATATAAATACATAATTGATTAAATTAGAAAATTCTTATGTCTATTGATCAATGAGTTCATTGATTTTTTTTTTATCTTTTAAATATGATAGAAATTCATTTATATCAAAATAAACATAATATATACTTTTTAAAATATATAAAAATATAAATATTTTGATAATATTTTTATTATTATTAAATTTTTATAAAATTTGACATATAAAATTATAATTCAATGATTAAAATAAAAAATTCACATTTTAAATAAAATTATTAAATGATGTAATGTAAGAATTATACTGTTGTAATTTAATTTTATAACAATAAATTTTAATTTTAGTAACTCATTTTCTATTTATTACGTTGTTTTTCTTAAACCTAGTAAGTATTGTGTTTAGCATAAAGGCATTTTAAAATATAGATATAATATAAAAATATGAAAAGCTTTTGAAAATATTACTTAATTAATAAAAATATTTAAATAGTACAAAAAATCAAATTAAAATATTAAAATATAAGTTTCATAAATATTAAATTTCAAAATATTTCAAAAATTAATTTAATTGATATAAAATTACTTTCATGTTAATTGAAAAATTTTAAGTATAAATCAATTAAAAATTGAGAAAAATAAAAATATTCATTTTTACAACGTCGGAATAAATTTCGAATATATGAACTCATGGAAACTAATCAAATTCCTTATGACTAACTCAATTATTGTAGCTGAATGATTTGATTTGATATGAAAGATTGAGAAAAGATCTCCCACATTTTGAGAAAGACAAAAATAGGATGAATGACACCTACCTATGCGAATTTGAGTAGAAAATTAGTACTCATTCAAGTCATTTCCATATCCATTTCTATATATATAAAAATACCAAGTATATACATATTACATATTAATGTTTGGGCGGATAGTAAATTTAATATTCATTCCCTTATTCTATAGGCATCTAAATATCCATATTCAAACTCACTACCCACATTTTGCTTAAACAAACTAAATTGTTATTTCATATATCCTAATTATAAATTAAGATGAAAGCTATCATATGCTGACTAGCTATGTTCCCTGACTAGCAAACTTGAAAATGATCTTGTAACAACACTAACAACATAGTCATGGAAGTGAAGAAATTATTAAATTTTTAATTTTAATATAAAGTTAAGTCATTGAAATAAGATTAGTGGCTTGTGAAGGTAAAATTATAGGGATTTAAGTGTAATGTTAGTTTTTATATTTTAAAATTAATATATTAAATAAATACAGGTAAGACACACGATAGGTAATACTCATTCTATGCTAGTTACCTTTATGTCCAATTGCCATTTTTTTGTGTCATTTGTATGTATGGTTATGTGAGAAATGAATCACTTAGAGATATTATCTTTTTATCAAAATTATGATCATATATAGGAAAAAAAACACTAACATTGAATAATTGAGTCTGAAAAATAGTTGGAACCTAATTATTTCAATTTAACTAATAATATTGAATTCAAATATTGTATATGCAACTATATTTTTATTTATAGTTATTTGAGAACAGAATTTTACTTAGAAGAATTATATTATTATCAAAATTGATGACTTGATTAATTTGTTATATAAAAAATAAAATTATGGTCATATACAGAAAAGAAAATACCTACATTGAATTACCAACGTGTAAATTATTTGATATGGAATTGTTTTAATTTAACCAATGACATCAAATTTTAATCTCGGATATACTTATATACTAAAAAAATATTTTTTATTCAAGCACTCATAATTTGTAT
The DNA here is from genome assembly GCA_026544285.1 of Pachyrhizus erosus. Taxonomy (NCBI): domain Eukaryota; kingdom Viridiplantae; phylum Streptophyta; class Magnoliopsida; order Fabales; family Fabaceae; genus Pachyrhizus; species Pachyrhizus erosus. The sequence continues at coordinate 34,683 of JAMLFT010000571.1, forward strand.
AAGAAATTATAATAGAACCAGGACTGAGCTAGAAATTGTAGAGTATTTTTTTCATATTAAAAACTCATTCCTAGAATTGTGAACACAAGAATATAATATTCTTATATTTGTTATGAGTTTTGAGTTTTGAAAAAATATTTATGAGTAATATTTATTCTCCAAAAAATAGTTATATCACGATTTAAGACATTTTTATTCTTATGATAAAAAATAAAAAAGTTATATTTTCATAAAATTATGTTATAACTCAATAATAACTTTCATTTTACTCTTATTTTTCATTTTAAGTTATTTTAAATTCTAAAAATATTGTTAGAAATATAAAAATCTAGTCAAGTGCTTTTTTAAATGTTTCAGAGAATAACATTTTTAATAATAATATTTGAGTACATGATTTCTAAGAATACAATATCCATGAAACAAACGTCCTTTTAAGCCATTGACATGTAGAAAACTTTTAAAAAGTTTTATATATAGTGTAGATAATAGAGTTGCCATGAAAAACAAATAAGTTTACAATATTTGAAAAATAAAATCGTTTTTTAATTATTTGAATAAAATAATGTACGGTGGCAAAATATTACTACTGCTGTACTGTTATTTAATTGTAATTTGTAAGGTCTAAGTAACCTAGTTGTCTATGATAGCTCTTTCTTTTCCTTTTTTGTTTTTCTAAAAAAAAATTATCAACCGATGTTTTCATGCCAATGATTCCGCAGTTAAGTATAAAAAGAACCTTGTAAACAGATGGGCCGGCCCAAAGAAAGTGGGCCCCCCCAGCAATTTGTCTTCTACTGTAATCACAAGTATTCCAAAGCCTTAGGGTAAACAGTTAAAACAGGTAGGCAAAAATGACAAAAATTAGGCCTCTGAAAATCCAGCAAACAATCTTGACATTACATGAATGGAGATTACCAAAGAAATCCTCCAACCACAAACTATTGGAATTATGTGTTGTCTCTTATGCCCCTGCCTCCCTCAATAAGAAGGGAGAAATTAGAGACTTTGCTCTTTCCATAAACCAACCAATCTCCATAGCCCATAGGACAAACAACTAATGCTAAACGAGAGCAAATTTAAGAAGCAGAAAAAGAAAAGGCACATTCAAATAATAGTAGTTTTACCTTTCCTTGTGAGCCTCCTAGGTATTAAGAATCAATTGTTGTTAGTGGAAGGGGAAAAACAAGTTAATCAAGAAAGGAATAAAAAAAAAAATGATCAATTCACTTTGTGGAAGCTCAGTGTCCATCAAGAGTGAGAACAACTCTAGAACCAAACTTCAACCGACTTCTTTGAATGACTCAGTTTTGCAATCCAAGAAAAATGCCACCCAATCCTCTTCTGATCTAGACCAAACTAGCCTAACCCCACCAAGCTTAAACCTTCCTGCACTCAAATTTGACTTGGATGGAGATGTGGAAGTTCAGTCTCCAGATAGTTCAATGTGGGAGTCCTTTTTTGCTGACCAATTAGATGGTGATTTCATGATCTCTTCCCCGGTGAGGAACGTTCCTTCCCCACAAGCATCTTCCTACAATTGCAACTATAACTATGCTCAGGGAATGCAAGGTCAGAGTCTCTCAGGGTGTTCCCCACCTCGTTTCTCATCATCACAAATTGGAGCATTCAACAGCAATCACAAAGGGAAAGGACTCAGCCCCCTCCACAGGGTGTTCAACTCACCTAACAATCAGTACATGCAGCATGTTGAAAACCTTTCACTGCCAGCAATAGAAGAGTTCTTGGAGGACTACCAAGGATATTCATCAACCAAGGTGTCTTCTGAAATTGCAAGTTCATCTGAATGCTTTGACTTGTCAACTCAAATCCCATCATCTATATTGGGTAGCATGACACTGCCCAATTCCTCAAAGTACCATGGATCAGTTGATGAAGAATCCTCAGTGCACGGTGCTGGCTCTTCTCAACTGTCCCAAGAGAGTGACATCTATCACCAGATGGGGTCCATGGCCAGTGCATCCCTGTCACAGGCTCTACAACAAGAACGCTACCAAGAGAAACAGGAAAAGCGGCAAGCACAACAACTGCAGCAGCAGCACCACCATCACCAGCAAGAGAATCTGATGGTGCCTATTCCAATCGGAATCGAGCAGGTAACAATATCTTCCATCAATCCTACTTCATCAAAGAGCTTCGAACTCAAAGACAAGTGATTCTCTTACCAAACTAACAAATATAATTAATACCCCATCCAGAATTTCATAACTTTGGCAGGAAAATTGAAGGAGCATTTCCTAAACGGCTTTCGTGATATTATTGGATCAAAATTGAAATTTCATCTTGATATTTCACCTAATAAAGATTGGTATTAAAAGTCAACACAGGTTACATATTTATGTATCATATGCATATTAATAGAAACCATAATAGACAAATATTACTTAAGTTATTATTAAGTTGGTTGAAGAGAATGTATAAGTTGATATAAATTATTTAGTTATTATTTTCAATTATTACGGGTAAAAATAAAAAATGACTGCTATTGATTCAAATTGATGATAAGACAAAAAATTGAAGAAAGTAAATTATGACAATAGGAGCAAGACAGCGGACTTCAACTGGTGCACCTGCTGCTGGCGTGCGCGGAGGCAGTGGCGAAAGAGGAATACATGCTGGCAAGAAGGTACCTTCACCACCTAAACCGAGTGGTGACTCCCTTAGGGGACTCCATGCAGCGCGTGGCCGCATGCTTCACAGACTCACTAAGCGCCAGACTGAACTCCACCCTTACCCCAAAATCCTCCAAACCCCTAACCCCCTCTAACTCTCTCGAAATTCTAAAAATCTACCAGATCGTCTATCAGGCCTGTCCTTACGTCAAATTCGCCCACTTCACCGCCAACCAGGCTATCTTCGAAGCCTTCGACTCCGAAGAGCGCGTCCACGTCATCGACCTCGACATCCTCCAGGGCTACCAGTGGCCCGCCTTCATGCAAGCCCTCGCCGCCCGCCCCTCCGGCTCCCCCTTCCTCCGCATCACCGGCGTCGGCCCCTCCCTCGACGCCGTCCGCCAAACCGGCCGCTGCCTAACCGACCTCGCCCACTCCCTCCGCATCCCCTTCGAATTCCACGCCGTCGGAGAACAACTCGAGGATCTCAAACCGCACATGCTCAACCGCCGCGTCGGGGAGGCCCTCGCCGTCAACTCCGTCAACCGCCTCCACCGCGTCCCCGGTAACCACCTCTCCAATTTGCTCTCCATGATCCGCGACCAGGCTCCCAACATAGTCACTCTAGTAGAGCAAGAAGCTAGCCATAACGGACCCTACTTTCTAGGGCGCTTCCTCGAGGCCTTGCATTACTACTCCGCCATTTTCGATTCCTTGGACGCCACGTTTCCTGCCGAGTCCGCGCAGCGGGCCAAGGTGGAGCAGTATATATTCGCCCCGGAGATTCGGAACATTGTGGCGTGCGAGGGGCCAGAGAGGTTCGAGCGGCACGAGAGGTTGGAGAAGTGGAGGAAGATAATGGAGGGGAAAGGGTTTAAGGGGGTGGCACTGAGTCCAAACGCGGTTACACAGTCCAAGATTTTGTTGGGGTTGTATTCCTGTGAAGGGTATAGGCTGAAGGAGGATAAAGGGTGCTTGCTGCTTGGGTGGCAGGATAGGGCCATTGTTGCTGCGTCTGCATGGCGGTGTTGATGCTGCTACAACTCTTGTGTTGGGTTTATTTCTTTTTATTATGTTGCTTATAGTTATACTTGTTTACTTTTCTTTTAGTTTTGTTTACTTTTCTTTTAGTTTTTATTATATGTGAATGAATGGTCAACGGGCAAATTATACAAAAGAAAAATATATTAGTAATATACTTTTTAACATTTTTTTTTTCTTGTTAGATGAAATTTAAGTGAATCTTATTAAATATATGTGTGACTCTTAAATTTCAACTAAAAGAAAACAAAAATGTGTTAAAAGATATATTAGGAAGTACTATGTTGCTATAATCTTGTTGTAGAAAGTTGAAAAGAAAGGGAGCATGCATAGATGAAAGGAGAATATCATAAAGGAAATGTTTTGTATTTTGAAGTGTAATGGGAAATGAAATTAGGGAATACAGACAGTGCTTTTTATTAATTAATTAATTATTTATTTTTCAATCATTACAAGATTGTAAAACACTTGTTTTCTTTATATTATTATTATTCATTTGTAAAACACTTGTTTAATTAAAGCTGTTATAGTTTGATTAGTTTATGTTGTATAAATGGGACGATCTTGAACAATGATGCTGTTGAGGTCGGGGATTAAGGATCTCAAGTGTAGAGTAGAGTAGTTTCTTTCGTTTGAATGTATTTGAAGTTAGTTTATGAACTTAAACAAACAAAGTGGACCATTGAGCTCAAGTGTTCTAGAACAAAGAAAAATATAAATTCTTCATTATAAAGAAAACTAAATATGAGGTATTTTACCACTGCATAGTGAAAAAATTTATCAGAAAATAATTAAAATCAATAATATTTTTTGTCAATTAGTTTTTTAAAAATAAATAAATAAATAAATAAAAATAAATTTTTAATCCAGCTTTAAATTGTTTTATTAAAAAAAATTCTTTGTGTGGTGTGTTTGGAATAACTAAAAAATTAGATTTATATTTTGATAAAATTAGCTGTAAAGCTAGTTAGTAAATAAAAGTTTGTAACTCATAGTTAAGAATTAAAAATTTAACTTATTGAATTATAATTGTATGACTAAATTATATGTTAAAATAGTTAAAAATATAAAATAACAAAAAATAGATATATTTATATAATATTTTTATAGAATTTGTTATTTTATTTTATCCATAAAATATATTTTAGGGTTTTATAATTTTATTTTTTTAATTAATTTTAAATACTTATAATTTTTATTTATAGATCAATTATTTTAATTATATTTTTATTTTTAGTTATTATATTTTTTACATAATGTATTTTTATTACTCATCTTATATTATATCCTGAACTATTAGCGATCAAATTTAAAATAAAATAACAATAACATAGATATTATATTTTTATTAAGTTAATTTATGTAATGATTAAAATATTTTAAAATATAATATTAAAAATAATAATTAAAATAAATGATTCATTTTAAAATGTTAAAAATTAAATATTAAAATAAATCTATCATATAATAATATCAATATCTTAAAGTATAAGTTAGAATAAAAAATAAAAAACATAATATAAATAACATAATGATTAAAATAAATATTATAATATAAAAATATTCAAAACATAATAATAAAATAAAATAAAATAAAT
>JAMLFT010000572.1:0-39937 GCA_026544285.1 Pachyrhizus erosus
CCTCTTGCCGGTAGCGCTACCATCGGGGAGCACCCCCCCCCCCCCCCCCCCCCCCCCCCCACACACATGATGTGGTTGACCTTTTAGCTTGGTAGAGTTAGGATTATTATCCAACTTTTTTCTCCTTATCTTTTCTTAAAATCAATTTTGAATTTCATATTGTGAACATTGATAGGGGAGAATGAGAGATATTTACTCCATATCATAACTCATGAATCATTCCCATAAAATTTACGAACATATATATCTAGGTTATCCTTGTTTATGAAAAATGACAACGACTGAATATTTACAAGTAATAAATTCATGAATTTGATGAATTTATGTGCATGATTTCAAACAGAAAAAAATAAAAGAACAAGAAATCAAAACGAATAAAATTTTGGAAAATTTATAAAAAAAAATTGTGCATGTTTATAATATATATATATGAATGTACATTCATTACTGGTAGGTGCACATAATTAATTCCCCATGCCACTTGGAAGTCATACTCAACTATGCGCATATATTTGTTTAATTCATGAGGATTTAATCATCCCCAACGTCAAGGAGCTGACATGTATGAGTTGGGTACTCCTTGTGCCCTCCTTCCACCTTCACCTTCTCCTTCTCCACTCAGGTTTCCTCCTTAGGCTATTTGGGAAGCAATTCTTGGTCCATGGTTGTACCTCGTGATTTTTGCTATTACGGTGCCTTACCTTTCTTCCTTATCAGTACATATTAAAGGTTCTAATGAGCTGACACATATTGATTATACAATCAATTCTCAATCCAACTAGTTGGACCGACTAATCTGAGCTAATTTTTAAAACACAAGGATCTACATTTAATAGGTTTTGATTTTCATTCAATTTTTTCATGTAAAAAAATAGGGACAGAGGGTCTTTCTAATTTTATAATTTTTAAATAACATAATGGTAATTAAAACTACTAATATTTTAATTATGTGTGCATAAATAGTCCAAAAAAGGAAGTATTCTTTTGTGACAAATATTAACCACCATGATGTTAAAATTATTAATGATGTTAATTCTAAATTGATGAAAGGATTAAATTGACTCAAATTTAAAAGATAAAGGACTAAATTAAATTTTTTAAAAGATAAAGGATCAAATTGAATCTAATAAATAAGATTAATGACTAAAATTTTAATTTGACCTATTTTTTTTTATTTTCTATGTAGGAAGGAGAAATCTCAAACCTTGAAGAAGATTACAGTTATTTGGGATTAAGAGGAAGAAGAAAATAAAAAGGTACATATAATTGCATCTTCTTATAAAGTGTGCAACAATTATGGAGCACCAAGAGAATGACTTAGGATATTTTATTTTACCTTGTAATTTGAGTTTTAATTAAAGACCCTTTCTAGTTTTATTTTACATTAGGCCTAGTTTCTAAACCCTAATTATAAAAGAAAAAGGTTAATCATAAACATTAAATGAAAATTTCTATTACTTTGATGGCTAGGTCAAAGTTCTTTTTTTTTTCTCTGTATTTTCATGGTCCTTATGAGGAGTTAAACCTTTTTAGTGAAAGGTTAATCATATAATAGTTTTATGATTGTGAAGTCTCAATGTACTTCATCTCTTTTCTATTTTAGGTATTTGTATTTTCAATATTCTTAACAACATTGTTTTATGGGTTAAGCAAAAGAATCAATTGCCTAATTTATGAAATTGTATAAAATCAATTGGGATTATAAATTCATATATTTGTTCTAATAATTACGAATTAACAACTTTCATTATGTAAAAATATAAAATAATTTAAATAAACCAAACTTGTGCATTATTGGCTAGAATTAGGTTTCTTTAAAGTTTAACGCTTGGTAGGTTAACTCTTGAAAGCTTGTTTATCAATTAGGGAAGTATAATGATCTTTATATTTATTATTATAAATGTAAGAAAGGGTTGTGTATTAGAGTTTCTGCATCTCAATTAGTATAAAAAAATTATCTAAAAAGAAAAATATGCATCTTTAAGTTGATAATCATCCTAGAAAATTATAGCAAAGATTATACCTTGGGTTATAACTTTTATGATTGATTATACTTTGAATTTCCATTTATTTTTATTTTAATAATTGATTTTAATTTTAATTTTATTTTAATTCAATTACCTATTCAAAACTTTTTTTTTATTTCATTGTTGTTTTAATTTAATAAAAGAAACAAAATTTTACTTGTCCTTGTGGATTTGACCATACTTTTTACTTTACTAAAGGAGTAGATCTTAAAATTTGTTAGTTTGACACTCATCATATGTCAATTTTCCTTGCTTTCCAAGTCCTTAACAATGTATTACCATTACTAGTGAAGAGATAGTTCTTATATTATCAAGGATGTGAATCAACCATATATATTTGTTTTGAATTTATCAACCAACATTTCACTTGGACCTAAACATTCTTATTATTAAAGACCTTTTCACAAGTATATTTAAGATGTAATATCTTTAATTTATAATTATGTTTTTTTCCACCTCTATTTACAAAAGTCGAAAAGCCACAAACTATGTTTGCATTTGACTTTTAATTATATTCCATGATTCTTCACAAATTTAATTTATCTTCCATTTTGATTTTTCATGAGACTTAAACTCCATGCCTATTTTGAAATAAAAAATTTTGGATATCTCTTTTGTCTTATTTGACCTTTTTTATGTCATAGTTTGAATACTTGTTAATTCCTCACTTTCTTAATGCTCACTAATGTGATGCAACACATCAACATTGTGTAGGATAAAGGATCAAATATTTAATTTTTGTTGAACTTCATTCCCTTTACCCCTACCAACCCTACTTCTACTCTATTAAGGTATATATTTGTGGTTATTCCCAAGGTGTTCTTATATATGCTAATATCTTCTATCTTTTATTTTGTCAACCTTTTCTACAACTTGGGTGCTACATATGTTATCTTAACAATTGGCTTAGGGATAAATGACCTTAGCACACTTTAACAACATCATTAGCCCCTATTCTTCTCTATTTCTTAGTGTTATCGAAATGAACATTTTCACATTATCATCATCACTACTATCATGCATATTATCTTCAATGACCTACTCATATTCCATAACTTATTTACATTTTCCATCACTTATTTACATTTTCCATCACTGTACCTTCTTTCTCTTTGAATTTCCCCTACTAGCCCCTTTGATGCTATATATAAAGATCTATTTCAAAATTATTAGTCATTGCATAGTTGTTCATTTTAACTATATGTATTTCCATCATATTTCCTTTAACTCGTACTTAAAACCTGAATTACTTTTTCTACTCTAACTTAAATTAATCATATTATCCAAAAAAAAAATTCCTTTAATATTCCTAAAGCTTTGAAATAAGACCATATGGCTTTGTTTGCGCCATAAATCACATAGATTTCTCCACAATTTGTACTATATTGTGGGGTCTCATACAAATGACACCCGTATAATAAATTTCAAGAGGAAAAAAATTTCAACAAATAAGATAATAAACTATGAAATGCATAAATCAATAATTACAATAAATTGCATAAATCGTGTATAAATAAAAAAAAATTACAGACAAAACAAATAATTATACTTCCTACTACACCATAATTGGAAAAAAAAATAAAAAATAAAAAAACACCATAAGGAACTCCAAATCTCATTGCACTGCATGATCCTCAATTGAAAAATAAAATAAAATAAAATAAAAGTTACAAAAACCAACCATGAAGCAAGTAGAATCTCATGGTCCCTACATGGTCCTTAATTGGAAAACATTTTGAAGTGTCCTTAAATGTTGTTTTCCTCTTACATGACATTTTTATGCAAACTTGTTCCAAATTAGCAAAGTCTTCATCTTGGTAAAAACGAGTGTTGTTTCCTTAAGATTCTTTCTTATCCCTAGATTCGCCCATCAAGTTGTTCTTCTTAGGCTTTTTATTATGTGTGTACTAATTAACTGGCATCAGTAAATATGAGGTAAAATTATTATCTGAAACATAGTAGGTTGAAGTGGAATTTTGTGTGCTATCTTAGGACGTAATAATGTCTCATTAACAATGGAATAGTAAGAAAAAAATACAAAGAAGAATGGGAGAGATAAAAACTACTATGATTTTTTTTTTATAAGGATTAAAATTCTACATCACTAAGAATAAAAATTAATTAAACCAAAAATTTTGTGTGAAGTTAAAATGACTATGTAATGGGGTAATAGCATCATGTGAAACGGAGTCCAACATATATAATTTTTTTTAATTTTCTAACGAAATGAATTAATTGGATAGTTAAAACAAGGAGGCAAATTGGCATAAGTAACAACTTATTCATACTTTTGCTAAAATTGAAGGGAATTAAGTCTATCTTTTATTATACGGAATGACGTCTAATTTTCTTCTCAAGGAAAGACCCTTTTAACAAATATATGTGAGCTATAAAGAGGTTCTGATATGAGCTGCAAACATAAGAATATCTCTTTAAGAAAAAAAAGAGATGCAATAATTAAATTTCCTAACTTTTTAATCTTTAAAATAGGGAAAGGAATGTTATTTTAAGCTTTCATCAATCTCCCAAAGGCCAAATATATAAACAAAAAGAGATTTAAAAAAAAAAAAACCAAAGACCGAAAAAGAAAGCAAAACCTTGCATTAACTTAGTTCTTTAATACAGAATCCCAGAGAAAAATGGCTTTAGGTAATTAAATCGCAATGAAAAGACTAGTTTGAACATTGACAATCTAACTACTAAGTGGCACGGCTATAGTCAAAAGTCAAGCATTGTATTAATATTTCTTTTACGTGAATCACATGTATTTTATACTATTAGTTAAGCTAAATAATATCACATTAGTTTATCAGATGTTTAGTAATACATAATATATTACTTTAATTATTTATGTTAAATTTTATAAAAAATTGAATAATTATAAATATATAATTAAATAATTCTTATTTTGACATATTTAAAAATATATATTATGTTAAATTTTTATGTATCTTAATGAATAATTAAATAATTTTATATTAACGTAAAATTTTGTAAATGTATTCTATATATAATAATTAGTATAATTTATAGCACAATTTAATATATATATATATTTTTTTAGCAAAAACACTATGTGATTATGTACTTTTTCTTTCTATGTTTTGAGAATTTTTTTGGTAATCTAACAATCAAAAAGTTGTTAAACGAAATAGTTTATTAGCAATATATAACTTTAGTGGAAACATTAAAGCCTGCAATTGTGGATTAATAGCTAAGTTGTGATTTGTGTGGCCTATAAGCATTCTGTTGGGAACTTTGTGTAGACAATAAGTTTTCTTTGCTCTGGTTATGCCCTTAGACGAATGTGTAATGTTGCAACCTTGAAGAATCCTTCCAGGGATAGAAATTTGCCTTTTTATTTTTATTTTTTCTATTATGATATTGATACAAAATCTCTACCGTAAAAATAATATTAATTTTTTGTTAAAAATTATAAATATACACAAAATAATATTCTTTTTTTTTTATATAATTTACTTGTACTTAAAATGAGGATTCAAATTCTAAATCATTTAAAAATATAGAATTGTTGAACTAGTGAAGATTAAACAGTACTTTTAAATATATCGTTAAAATTATATAATATTTTTACTAACACTATGACATATTTCAGTTTTATTAGTAGCATTTACAAAATATTGTAAAATAATGTTTTTTTTTACCTATTAATATTGGCAACATTTTAAATAAACTGTAGTTTCACAATATTGATACTTCCTTCATTGATCGTTATTTGTTATCTTTCTGAAAAAGCTGTTAACAAAACAACCTTCAATGGATTTGTGTTCAGCATTCTCATTCATGGACAACTAAAGAAAGAGATGATGAATCGTTTTTTTGTGGCGAAAAAAAATCTCATTCTGGAAAGCAAATTCCCTGCTGGAACACATATTCTTGCACTTTTCATAAAAATTGGGAAATTATTCTTCTTCACATTGTTCTTAACCAAGTCTTTCATTACTTCACTTGCAATTCACTTCTTTATTCTTCTCTGCATTAAAAAGTTTATTTATATTTAGAAGATAAATGGAAAATAGGGTACATGAATACTTTTATCCTTGACATAAGGGAAAAAAAAAGAACAATATTAAGTTGTCACGATTTTCCAATCGATCTAACTAGGATGAACTTTGGTCAGCATGCAATTGGAACTCTTTACATCTATGTAAGTCTCCTTCGCTAAAGAATCTATGAATCCAAAGACAAGTCATGATCAAAATCAGAATCTATCTTCTTTAGCTCGTGTGAACATAAATGCCTTCACTTTTATTTTTTGATTATTATACTTTTTTATGGCATAATTATAAAATCATGATATCCCCAACATCAATTAGATTCTCTATACAGCAGAGACATAAACAGTGAGTTATGCCACATCAAAAACATGTAGTTATCAGTTTCAGGGTATATGGAATTAGTTTACTACAAATTGCAAAAAGCCAAGGTCGTTATTTCAAATATTTAGCTAGTATTTCATGTATTATACAAGTATTTTTAAATACAAATAAAATGAATCTGAAAAACATAAAAAGAAGTTTAACCTAATTAATAGATTATCTTTTATAAAAAAAATCTAAATTAAAACATAAAAATGCATGCTTTGAAAACTTTTAATTTTGAAAAAAAAAAATTGCTTAATTGATTGAAGATTGTTTTTCTCTGGTGATTTGTAAATGTCCAATTATATTGAGCGTCAATTGATGAAACTTAAGTATTGATTAAAAAAATTCAAAAATAGAAAATAAATCTTTAAGAATAAATAATTCATATATAGCTTGATTGACAAATGACCTTATATGATAAAAATGTAGTTAAGATTTCAGTCTCATGCGTAGAGAAAATACTTTAAAACTCATATTGTAACACAAATTTTGATTGACTAACACTAAAAAAATTTATACTTAAAGTTCGGGGAAATTAAACTCAATCTATAATACAAGAACAAATAATAATCAATTCACATAATTTAGGGTATAAAAGAAAAAGCTTTTTTTTTTTCAATGTTTTGGCTCAAAAAAGCAGAGGGCCATTAGGAGCAGAATAGAGAGAATAGAGAAAAAGGGTGATAGGTCACTGTGAAGAAGCATCTTGTAAAATAGATTATTCTATGCTACTCCTAGTGAGATTATTCTATCCTAGTAATTGAAAATTCAGCAAAGTAGCCTAAAAAGCATGTAGGATAGCATATTATAAGCTGTAGATCATGTCCTAAATCTTTCAACAGTTAGTTAGGCATCATGATTTCCTTAGCCGATGTCTATCATGTAGTCACTGCCACTGTCCCATTATATGTGACCATGTTTCTAGCCTACATCTCTGTGAAATGGTGGAAGCTCTTCACCCCAGAACAATGTTCAGGCATAAACAAATTTGTGGCCAATTTCTCAGTCCCAATTTTGTCATTCCAAGTCATTTCCTCCAACAACATTTACAAAATGAGCCTCAAACTCATGTATGCTGACTTTGTTCAGAAATTGCTTGCATTTCTAGTCTTCACAGCAATCATTAAGATCAAGGGCAGGGGGGGTTTGAAGTGGATCATAACTGGTCTCTCACTGTCAACACTTCCCAACACTTTGATCCTTGGAATTCCTCTCATGAAGGCTATGTATAGGGATGAAGCTTCTCTTCTCCTACCCCAGATTATTTTCCTTCAGAGCATGGTGTGGTACAATTTGTTGTTGTTTCTTCATGAGCTAGATGCTGCAATTCCTGCAAGGACCATGCCTGTTGTTGCACCCCCATCACAAGACACAGGTGAGCACTTAAATTTTGTTAATTTGCATGTTATATGGAGAGATATTGGGGGTGTATGGTATGGTAAGAGTGGAATAAAAAAAAGTGTGAAATGGGGGTGCCAGAACCTATTTTAAAATTTCTCTTTGTTTTTCTATTCTTTTCTTTCTTTCTCTCTTCAATCAGATTCCATTTGAAACTTATTCCTCTAAAATGTAATTAAAGGTTGGCAAACTATCTTATTGCCGATGCATCAAATTAGTTAAACTGAGTTCTATGTCATTGAAATATTTGCTCCTCATGTTAGTAGTATTCTCTCCATTGCATACAATATGTCTATTTAAATATTTTTAGTTTGTCTCCAAATATTTGTCATTCATTTATTGGTGTTTCACTTCAGTATTCAATCAATTCGTAATGACATTTTAACTCTTTTACTAAGAGTATTCTTGTTAAAGAAAATCATTTCATCATTGAAATTTGTGCTTTAAGAGGTGTAAAAAGAGAAATAATACAACATAGAGGGAGTGTATGAAACAAAAACTTAGATACAATCTGTCCGGTAAATAATATTGTTATCGTTGTACGTACATTACTATTACTGCAATGGAAGAGGTGTTGTTTATATGTTATTGCGTTCATGCTTTGTGCTTAAAGGAGAACCTGAGACTTCTCAGGAGATACAACCAAAGGAAGAAGAGGAAGAAACAGAACATGGAACGCAGAGGAAAACGAGGATGTTGCTCATTCTTATGAAAGTGGGGAATAAATTAATCATTAATCCTAATACCTATGCAACTTTCATAGGTCTTGCTTGGGCAGGCATACACTTCAGGTAAGCACATTCAAGAGACACAACAACGTCTTGTGTCAAATCAAATTTGTTTACTTCACTCAAATCGCTGCTCGAAATCATTAAATGAGTAAATAATCTAGAAATAATAAGGTTAACACGTTTTGAGATTTTTTTATTACACATAACATTTTTTTTATTTGACATATACAATAACTTTTTTTTATAAGTATATTAATATAATATTTAATATTTTTAAATAATTAAAAAAATCAATATAATTTATAAGAGAGTATCATTATAATGTTTCACACATTGAAAAAAGTTAATGTAAACATAAAACAACAGTTTTGTAAATGAGTGTAATTTGATCAATAATTTATACATTACTAAAATAGTTATTTACATTATTATTTAATCATAATAAATTTTTATATATGATTGGTAAGTTTGTTAATTTTTATAATAATAAATTATATTAATGATAGTATAAATATTTATATAGGTACAATACATAAAAGTTAAACTTTTGTTATATTTACATTTTATTAGAGGATAAATGGATAATTAGATAAACCTATTGCAGGTGGGGAGTGGATATGCCAGATGTTGTTGATCAGTCAATAGAAATATTGGCTAGTGGAGGTCTAGGGATGGCAACTTTCAGCTTAGGTAAGAGAATATATCGATTATTTCCTGTTATGAACTAAATAAATAACAAGTCAAGAGTTGGATTAAAACTTAAAAGCCGTCTTCCCTATTTCTTGAGTGAAATTTCAACAGGTCTATTTATGGCATCAAACAACAGAATCATAGCATGTGGGCCAAGGGTGACACTGGTGGCAATGGGCCTGAAATTTCTTGTTGGGCCTACCATAATGACTGTAGCCTCCATTGTGATTGGATTAAGAAATAGAATGCTCAAAGTGGCAATTATTCAGGTGATAATTTCTTTCTTTTCTTTACTCTTTTTTAGGAACAAATAATCAATATTCTTATTGTGGTACTTAACTCCTCTAATAGTTAACAATATTAATTAATTTGGATAATCTTCTCTTATTTTTATCTAAAAAAATTAAAGTTAAGAAAAATAATCACAAATGCCAGGTTTCTTGATTTTATCTAAAACACTGAAATTTTTTCCATTTTCAGATTATGCTAAGGTGCTTCATGTTTATTGTATGTGCAGGCAGCTCTACCCCAAGGAATTGTTCCTTTTGTTTTTGCCAGAGAGTATAATGTCAATCCAGGCATTTTAAGCACTGGGTCAGTAAAACTTCTTGACATCTCTCTTTGGTAACCTTTTCATATAGCCTAACTTTGATTAGATATTGTTTTGGTCACAGGGTCTTGCTAGGAATGCTCATGGCCTTGCCTGTGGCATTGACCTACTACCTCATCTTATCACTCTTTTGATACGCTATGTTAAATATATATCAGAACCAATGACAAAAGAGTTGCATTGGTGTAAAACTAACAATTTACATAGTTGTATATTGTCAGTATTGATTCACATATAGTTAGAAAAAGAAAAAGAAAGATATTTATAACAAATTGCATAAGTAGTGAAATACATATTTTGCAGTCGTTGATTCAAAAGATAAATAAAGCATACTTGTGCGTTGATCATCATACAAATTCAAATACCTAGAATTAAATATAACGTAATGAAAGTTTTGATGTGTCTGAATTTGACAAGGGTGACTTGTAAAGTGGATTGTTGACGTGTCCAAAGTAGTCATTGACTTAAGATTGAAGTTTGAGTTTGCTTGAGGTTGGCTGATGCTCTAGTCCAAGGAAGATGTCGTGAAAAATAGGCGGATGTTTGCAAAATGCATTATGACACTAATGTTCATAAGAATTTTATCAGAGTGACAATGTGTGTTAAATGCTTATGTGTTATATTAATTTGATGATATATTTTTAAGTTAAAAATGAATTAGATTCTCTTGTACAAATCAAGGGCCTCAGTGGGAAATAATATTTTGCTTTGGTGGAGTAACATATAGCTTTATTCCTAATCAAGTGTAATTCACTATTTATGAATGTATTTTAATTGTCCTTTATTAGTGTTGACTAGGTGTTAACTTTAATCAACACTTGTGTTCAGTCATACAGAGAATAGGACACCAACAACCTTTACAAGAAAGAAGACACACGAGTTCCAATTTTACTAAATAACTAATTATTGATATGTTTATTTAACTATGTCAAATGAGCTCTCAATCTAAAGAACCCACCCTATCCTTTTAGTAACAAAGAATGCAGGAGGAGATAACTTTTAGAATATATATATATATATATAGTATAAGTAAATATTTAATTTGCTTTGATTCCAAAATTAGTTTCCATCTATACAACTTGAACACCAAAGTTGATCAATTTGCTAACAGATTCACCTTTGCAAATTACCAACTTGCTAAAAGGTTCATCCACTCGAGCCAATTTGTATAACTTTGGGAAACCAAAATAAAACAAATGGCATCTTTCAGGAATCAAATTGTCTACTTACTCGATAATGTATCATCTATGAGAAGTGATCAAGAAAAGTAGGGACGCATTTTCACAAAAGCTTTATAGAATAAAATCAATCATGTTGACCAAGTGTTAGAAATTTAGAATGAAAATGTCCTATAATTTGGAGGTGCATATTAAAACTACACTTAAAACTAAGCATATAAGTAATTACATTTGACATCAACAAAACCTTTACTTTTCACTGGCCTATCTTGTTCATCATTGTGTTTCTCTATCCAATATATTTAATAGCATCTAGCTTTTCTTTCCTTTTCAAATTCAAAAGGCAAAGCCATTTTGCAATCTTCCGCACTAGTGTGGCATCAATTTGGTGTCTTACCAACATTATTGGTGAAAGTCTACTTATGTATGATATATATATATATATATAAATAAAATACGGTTTCGCTTCTTCGTGGTAAATTTAAGTGAGAGTGATGTTATATGCTAGGAAGTAAGTTATTACCAAGTCAAGTGCGAAACATACTGGTTAAGAATTAAATACTAAAAAAAGGAAGAAAAGTTTGCCGGAAACCATAGGTAGCCGTTGATTTAGGGCTTGTAATTCTCGTCTACCATTTTGCTTTATTTTTAAAAAAACAATAATACACTACTCAATAATCAATTTTTCATCTAAATTCTATTAATTTTGAAAATTGTTCCCAAGAAACTTGTTTTAAAAACCAAAAACCAAATACAATTGGGAAGTGTTTTTTCATCCTCTTAAAGAATTCTGTTCATGTGCTTAGGCGACAAATTTTTAGAAAACAGAAATGTGCTCATAAGACACTTCCAAATGTTTTAAGACAAACAAATTTTGGAAAATGAAAAAACAACTTTCGTAAACAGTAAATAAACAAGGCCTTAAGTTTTCGTGCACATTTCCTTTCATGCTATTAAGGAACTTCCTTTAAGTGATCATATACAAAAGGTCATTCCTATTTAAGAAGAGAAATAAAAAATGACTATTGCCATTGCAGCAAAGCTTGCAGTTTCATCAATCTTGGACCAATCCTCAACTTGACTGGTTTTTTTTTTTTGTATTTTATGACCATTAAATTTCTTTAATATGATAATGCAATACAAACATCACCCTTTATGTAAGTAATTTAGAATACTCATCTAACAAGTGACGTACGTGCCAAATAGTTCAATTTCTTTAGGTCATAGCAAACTTTTTATTGGAAGGCAATAGTATAAATGATTGCAAAAAGGATGATCGGTGAAAGCTAATAATAAGCATTAGCCACAAGGAGAGTATTTTTGTTCTATTGAATTTACAGAAACCAGACAAATTGACAATAATGCATTCGGACATTGCAATAATTGAAAGTTGTGGGAATTGCCTCTTTCAGAGCTCCTTTCCTTAAATATCGTTTTGCGTTTAGAAAGGGCTTAATTTTCCTTTAAGTAAATTATGTATCATGTACAATGTACAATTTTGCTCTCTTGATAATAACCTTTTTTTTCTGCAGAATTTCCTATTTTTTCTAACTAAAAAATAGATTTTCCCTTCAGTTTGTTATTCAGTTACTAATTAAGAGAAGTCTGGAATGTGACAAAAAAAATAAAATATATGTAGCATGATACTAGGCTAAATCATTAGTTACATTTCTAATTTCTAACTTCTACTAGTCATAACTCATAAGTTCCGTGCTCTACATTTGTTGCTTAAATAGGTAAGCAGTTTGGTTCATCAAAATACTGACCAATAATTGGACCACTCATCAATTCTGCACTTGCAGAACAAAATTCAATTGATATTCAAAGTTTCGGGTCATTTATGAGGCGTGAAATTTGGGTAATTGTTCATTAGACCACTTATACAAGGTACTTTCTAAGCAACTGCTAGCCAAACCTTTTCTCACTAAAGCATCAAAAACAATATAAATTTGTCTAGTATATGTGAAAATTTGAAAGCATAATAAATGTTGCAAGCAAGGGTCTGATCATTTATACTAAATGCAAGGTTTTTATTTGAACACTGCAGTGTGAATACAGTTTAAGGTACTGTAGCCAGATGATTGCTAACACTACTCTAGCTTGAACTCATTAAGGAATAAGAACCCATAAGGTTTTCAAATTGATGCAGTTTTGCTTCTTCAAGAAATAAAGGCTTTTAGTGGCTGTTACAGGGGATAGTTCAGATTTTCTTAATAACAGAAGCTTTTCTTCTTTGTACCAGGTTGTAAACCAGAAGGCTGGCTCTCTTTGACAGTGTATTAAATTTCCTTGTCTATCTTTTTTGCTCCTATTTCTCTAATATACTACATATTTGATTCTAGGATGTCTAATCAACTAGTGTTCTGCTATTACGGATATGCTAATATAGTAATGATCAACTTTAGTTCTGCTAATATTGATATGCTAAATGGTTATTATCAACTAGTGTCATAGTACTTACTGAAAAGGTAAGGGAAGATAAACCCAAGAAAACAAAACTGATCACAGAGCATGAAAAAAGTAGGAAAATGTATGGTTGAACTGGAGTAAAAAGTTCAAGCAATTTAAATACTTAGTCCATCAGCATACCTCTCTTGTACAATGATACATGTTTTGTTTTGTGTTTTCTTGAAATCATACAAACTTCTGTTCTGTCCTCCTCTAGTGAGAGCATCAAAATTGCTTCCTTTTGTTTCTGAAAAGTTTGTCCCTTCTTGCATAAACATAAAGGAGAGCAAGGAAAGCTAACGCAGAAATTGAGATAGAACCCCAGGGAAAGGGAGGGTCCCTAAAGCACACTAGGGACGCCTCTATTTCTTGCGAGGCATGATAAACAATGGAGTGAATGGCATACAGATCATGATCAGAAGACCTCAAGTAAAACAGAGCCATCTCAAAATCCAAACGTGACAACACAGACACAGCCTTGTTCAGCTTGTACTTGAAAAGGTTCCATCTCTGCACAAACTCCACGTGCTGCTTTTGCTTAAGCAGATTCTTGGCTCCACCGTGAGTCTCAACACTCTGAAGAACATCAATAGCACTTGTAATGCTGTAATTCAACGACGTCAACAGAACATTCCTCCTGGCGGCATCCTTCTGCACAAAGGACAAACTCAACATCTCAGAAAATGGCCCAAAAGGCGTCTGCCCCATACTCCACGTATAATCCACCAAAGTCTCATTGTGTTGAGGGCTCCAATTCAAATGTGTGGGCGACACACCCCACATACTCTGCAGAATCGACCCAACAATTGGCCGTGCAAGCTCCCTCGTCTGTGTGAACACATGCCTACCATTGCAACTATAATCACTCACAGTCTGTGAGTTCCTCGTCCTAACCGCAATAACCATATCCTTAAACGCTACCGACTGATGATACCGATCAAGCAACAACAACGAAGTGTAATCCAAGTCAAAAACATACACAGGAACAACCCTACCAAAGTCCTCCTCCGGCACACCAGCCAGCTTCCTCAACTCATCACCAGAATCAGACAAAATCTGGTGCAATCGCTTCGAATCCAAATACTCACTCACAATCAAAGTATAATTATCAAACAAAAACCTAGAGGTATACGAATTAATCGACCTCGAGATCGCGAACGAGCAAATCGAGCATTCCGAATACCTAATTTCATAATTCTTAAAACTCAAACTCTGGTCCCCTAACAACAATCCATTACTGTTACTCTCAAACCTAAAGCTCTTCTCAATCAATTTCCAATCGAGGCCGGTCAAATCCTTGTCATTCTCGCTATGCATGTGGATGAACTGAATCACAAGCGAATTCTCGAACGGCACGGGGACTCGGAGGGAGGGAGCGAGGAAGACGTGGTAGGCGCTCCAGACGAGGGAGGCCAGGTCGGCGGAGAAGGCCTTGTTGGATTTGGGCCGGCCGTGGAGGGCGGCGAGAGGGTGGAACTCGCCGCGAGGGATGACGCCGTCGCCGGAGATGGCGGGGCCGTAGTCGACGGGGCCGGCGCGGAGGTCGATCCAGAAGTAGCGGTGGGAGGAAGTGAAGAAGGTGCCGGAGCATTTGGTGACGGCGGCGGAGGAGTCACCGGGGGAGTAGGTGTAGGCGTAGGATTTGGGATTGGGGTCGGAGAGGGGGAGGTTGAGGAGGTAGAGGTGGACCTGGTTAGGGTTAGGGTTAGGGTTATGTTTTTGGAAGTGGTTTTGGATGATGTGATCGATGGAGGAATGGGGGATGGTGAGGAGATGGGAGCGGAGGGAGGAGGGGGTGGAATGGAGATGTGAGGATAGGGTTTGGGAGAGAGAGGAGGTTAGGGAGGAAAGGGATTGGGAGGGGGTGATGTGAAGGTGGAGGGTGTGGGAGAGGGAGAGGGTGTGAGAGAGAGGGTGTGAGTCGAAGGGGGTGATGACGTGGAAGTGGGTGGGGACAGCGGCGGAGAGGAAGTCGGAGAGGAGGGCGGGGGTGTCGGGGGGGAAGTCACCGAGGAGGTGGAGAGAGAGGGAGATTGGGAGAGAGAGGGAAAGGAGGAATTCTGAGGAGAAGTCGGAGAATTGGGAGAGGGGTTTCTTGATGGAGGAAGGGAGGGAGAGGAAGGAGTCGTTGGAGGCGTGAGGGTCCATGCGGGATTGGTGGGTCAAGAATGAATCTAAACCGATTATTGGTGCGGCGGAGATCACGGTGGTGGTCAGAAGGACGAGCGTCAACACCGAGAGGGTGGTGGTGGTGGTGGTAGAGAAGGACGACATGGTACGGTGGAGATGAGTTGGGACTCAGAAGATTTTGTGTCACGGCTCCATGTGGGGAGTGAGGTCAAGTGCTGACTAAATGATTCTAACCAAGGGGAAGTAAAAGAGATGGAGATATTACTATTAACACTTTCATCCCACCTTTCACTTTTGTCTTTATCACTCTTGCATTTCTTCCTTATTTTTCCTGTAGCACTCCTTAATTTTTTTAATTTTATTATTAAAACACCTCTACGTGACATAATTGAATTTCTTAATCAAAATATATCGCATGCATTTCATGTGTTTTTTAATAAAAAATTTAGATATTTATGTCCTTTTTTTTTTTTTTTACCAGACCTATTAAAACTGCAAGATTATTTTTTAAATCAAAAAGTTGAAGATGTAAAAGTTATGAGTTGCTGTTAGAGTTTATGTATATATTTTTATTATTGCAATATTTCCCTTTTATTTTTTTTTTATTTATGATTGCGTTTGTGATTTATGGAAGAACTTTTTTTTTTATGGTTATGGAACCACCACTTTTTTTTTTTTTTTTGGATTTTACGATTTCCATTGAGTGTTGTTGGATGTTAATGTTGTGTTTTCTTTCGCAAATGCAAAATGTCTTTTTTTTTTTTAAGAATTTATAATGTTATTTTCCTACATGTAGGGTGTTTGACAAAATGTCCCAGTCAAGGGTTACTTCTTCTACTAGTGTTAGTGGCAGTGGAAGTGCGGTAAGGATGAAACACTAAATAAAGTAATATTGTCGGTTTGAATACTGATGGACATAAAATGTACGGAACCGATGCAAAACCAAATCATCTATTCTATACATGTAAGAGCATGGATTGTAATAAGTTTGAGTGGGTGGAGAAAATTGATGATGACAAATATGATAAGTTAAAGGTAGAAATGGAAGACATTCACTATGTTAATTGTAATTGTTGTTTTTATTTTAGGTGTAGTTAGTATGTTTAAGTAACTTTCTTAAGAGTGTGGTGTATTTGTAATTGGAGTATCATATTAATGTTAACTATATGTTAATGTTTTTATATTATCAAATTTTTTATTGTATTATATATATAAAAATTAATTCAATTGAAAACGAATATAATATTGTTAGAATAAAAAGAAAGTTGTATCAATTGATTGATAATAAAAGTGATTTTTGTTGATAACATAATGAAATATAGTACATATATTAAATTGGTCTAATCATGTGTATTTTCAAAACAAAGTATTTTTTAAAAAATTAAAAACAAAGTCCTTTATAGTTTGTAGTAACAATAAGCTTCTTTTTCATAAAATAGTTTTGCAAAAAACAAACCTATACTTAAATTAGTTTTGTAAAAACAAACATTATATTTAGTCATATCCTAATTTCTAATTATGCTTTTGGTTCAAATTTTTGCTTTTCTCTTTTTTTGCACCATCTATTATGTTGATAACTTCTTGTTGGTTGGAAGAATATTCTGCAACTTGGAAATTTGTTTGTGATTCCTGATAGTGAAATTCAAAATAAGTCACAATTAGTTTGTTGACATTTTTTTCTACAAAATTGATTGGTTAATGGAATACTTGAAAAGTGATTTTAGATTATTAGATTTGAGAAACTTCAACTTGGTTTAAGTGAGAGTTTTGAAGTTGCACATATTCAATAGGTGGAGGGTTGACTAGTTGAGAGTTTTGAGCATAGACAATGATAGTAGAATGAGTTTGGACAACATCATTATGTCTATTTTGATTAAGAGACCAAATTTAATTGTCAATAGTTACAACAATATGAAATTGTCAAGAATAATAAATGACCAAATTAAAACTGATTAAAGATTAAATCAACCAAGTTAGTAATATGAAAATTTTAAGAATAATAAATGACTAAACTAATATTGACTAAATGATCAAACATGATTACTAAGTTAGCAATATGAAATCATCAATAATAATAAATGACCAAATCAATATTGACTAAATGATCAAACCAGAATAGTAGAGTCCACAACAGAACATAAATGTTGCACACATTCTACAATAAGCCATAACAATAAAAAAAAAATGTTGACACCTAACAATGAATAATAATAGATAAACAACTCACCTATGTCTCGTATTGGAAAACACATCAACCACTAATTCATGTAGTTCTTGGTAACAAATAAAAACAAGAATTCATTATTACAAAATTAAATGCATTAAAATAGTTAAAAACTAAACATGACTAAACCAATCTTTTGCATATCGGACATAGTGGTAAGTGACTCATTCTTCCACTCTAACACAAATTCTATTGCTTCTTTCAAAAATGTCAGAAAAAACATCCAAGTTTCTTTATTTCTAATCTCAACTATTGCAATAGCAATAGGGAACATTCCCTTGTTTGCATCAGGTGGAATAACAAAAAGTAAAATTCTTCCAAAAGGACCCTTTAAATGGCATCCATCAATACCAAACCATGGTCTACACCCTTTTAGAAAGCTTGATTTTTAGGCATCCATGCAGACAAAAATCCTCTTAAATTGGGGGTTTGTATTCTAAGCTTTGTTTCACTATATTTTCTTCATTGTCGTGTTTAACAATAACTGTCCATGGTGGCAAATCATTATAAGATACAACATGTATATCATTATTTGTTTCAATTTCAAGCACATTCTTCTTAACTTGATATAATTGCATATCATTTGAAGGTACAAGTCCATATTTTTCAAGTAACGTTTGCTTCATTGCAGGATAGCTAATATGAGAATTAGCAATCAACAAGCTTTCAAGTTTCTTAACAATCCAAATTGAGTTTGTTTCAAAGTTTTCATTATTATAATGCATGTATGCTTACCTTTATATGACTTTATCTAATAAGTTTTTATATGGTGTTGGAGATGCATGGATCCTTCATATACATTAATATGTCATACACTCAATAGTCACCTTATCTTTTTCATTTTTAACTCATCTCAACTAAAAGTCTTCTTGTATAGAGAAATCTTTTAGCACTTTCTTAAAATGATTTACATTTAGAAACAATTGCCTAATCTCAAAATGGATTTTTTCATCATTATCCAATTGAAACTGTTTTCCATGCAATCCCTTTTTCTCATAAAATTTTTTTAATATCTAAATCTGAATGAACAATTCCAATGACATCCATTGATTCATCAAAGTCACTTATGTCATTCATATCACTCAATTCTACATCCTCACCATCTAGATGATAGTCATTGTTAGATGAAGATCTTTCACTTAACCTTTGGTAAGTCATATCTTCATCAACCTGCATAGTGCAATTTTTATTATCACCTACATCTTCCTTAACTATAGGAACCTTTTTAGTTACACCATCCTTTAGACTATCATTTGTGATATTTTCATTCACATGTTCATTAACAACTACAACTTCAATCATTAGAGGTGTATGCCAAAATTCAACTTTGTTTCTTGTTACATATAAATGAATATAACAAAAAATTTATTCTCTGTAAACATTGACACCACATCCTTATCATTATCCAAAGGTGCAGAATTACCATTAGTAGTTCAAAACCACATGATAAAAGGATGACAAGGAGGCAACCTAAATCTTTAGCAAATTTGTTTATATCATCTATTGCACAATAAACACCAAGTTTTTCATAATCATGGTTGCATATTTCACACAATTGACCTTTCAATTCCAATAAATGCACCAAAATATCAACATTCCCAAGATCTAGACTTAAATATGACAACTTGTCATCCATTGTGTTTTCTGCATAATAACAAGCAACTTCTGAGACAAGTGAACCCCCCACAAAAGCATTGATCTCAAGTGAAACGATGGTCCCAACATCAATAGTAGGCCCAATTGAAATAGTGATTCCAAATTTATATTCGAACAAAAATGATAGCCAACAAATAATGGTTCCCCACTAGAGTTGTACTCAAACAACAATTATAATATCATATTCAAATTAAACTAATAGAAAATACAACAATAAGGTTAAAATATGGGAGTAGAAAACTTATACCTTCAAAATTTGTCTTTGAAGAACCATGACACCACTAACGTAGCCCATAAGCCACATGAATAGAACCAACTTCAAATAATCACAAACTTGCTCAACGATAGTCAACGTCAACGCATAATTAATGACAATAGAAACACATTATAGAAGACAACCAATAAGCCTTAGGACACATTGTCATAGGCCATAACAACATGACATGAACATAATTATGTTAAAAACCCCTTCAATTTGTAAGTCTCACCATAGGAGCACCGATTTGGGAGCAAATCCTAGCACATCAATTTGGAGACTTTTAACTTTAGGCAGCTTAAGAGACCTTACACGAGGGAGTTAAGTGACAAGGGTTGTTTTGGAATTTCCAAAAAAATTAACATCATTAGCAACGTTGTTGCATCGAGGGAGGTCAAAGTAATGGCATTTTATGAAAAGGTACGAGTGTAATAAGCGCTAAATTGAGGAATGCAAGTGTAATATACTTATTTTCTTATTAGTTTTTTGTTTTAAAAAATATTTTTTTTATAATAATTAGATGAAATGTGTATTTAGTTCTTTAAAATACTTTAAAAATTAGTTTGTTTCTATAAAAATTTAATGCATTCTTAATTTTTATATTTATTTTTTTTCTCAAGAGATACATAATAAGCACACATATTTATATTATAAAATAAGTAGGAAAAACATATTATATTTTTATAGGGATTAAAATTAATATTTTGAGATATGTTGAGACAAAAATATATTTTACTAAAAATAAATTTATATTATTTAAAAATTAATTGTTATTTAAAATTTATTTAAATTTTAAAAATTATTTTTCATCTAAGACTATGATGTGTAACACTATGTAATGATGTCAGTTGTTTGTGACCCACAATATATTATAAGGGTGTTGAAATTCACTTTATCTATAACATGGACATTAGCAAATGTTTTTTTTTTTTTTGAATTGTTGTAGATTTTGAAATATGATTTTGGATGTAGTGGTGAATTTGAGGTACAATAGTTAAAAAGAGTGATTATGGCTTTGGAAGTGACCTAAAAGAGTTATTGCTGGACAGTCGTGCATTAAAGACGACAAATTATGCTTTAAATAAGAAATGCCAAGTTGAGGTCTATGTGGAGCACAAAGTTAAGAGTAGCAATGTAAGTGATGCTACATGTGAGGTTAAGGACAATGATAACATATGTGATAGTTTGTACATTTTGATAATAGTGAGAAAACAGAATGAAAGGCATTGATGGGTTTGAAGTAGTAGAAGAAACATTGATTCAAAAGGTTGGTAAAAAAAAAGGTAGAAGAAAAATTGTGTATCAAAGAATAGAGGGCTTCATGATTAAGGAAGAGAAAAGAAAGTGAATGGAGAAGTAAAAATGTTCAAGATGGTGACACCAATGTGGTTATTGATGGTGGTGAGGGTGGGTAGGTTTTGATAGTATTGAAGATTAGGGAAGTGAGGATGTTAGTGGCTTCATTCCAAGTAAGGTTGACATTAAACATGAAATTGGAGATGGATATGAAACTATGTTGTTGGATAATGGGAAATTAGATCCAAAGGTAGATATTTTAACTTCAAAGATATGGAATATGGGACATTACAAGAGTTCAAAGAAACCATTCTTGTAAGCAAAGTTAGGGTGAAGTGAAGTGAAATCATGATTATGATTTTGTGACATTTTTAAGCACACATGACAACAATCACATTTATAGGTTGAAGATTATGCAACCCAAGATGAATGGTTGGGAGTTGTCACTTTATAATGAACAAATACATTTTTTTTTTCTATTAAAGGACACCCTTTCAAATGCTAAAATAGCGAAACAAATCTTGAAACATGGACCTTATATGAATAACATCTAATTAAAGGTGATCACATGTAACTTCTCAAACACTTTCTATTCTAAAAATTCTCAACACAATAAGGTTTTTATATATGCAGTAATTAAGGTTTTGTTTTAGTGTTGTATAAGATAATTTGAATTATAGTGAAAAAAAAATCAGTTATGTTTTTATTCAAAAACTCTCTAAAAAATACTACAAAGAACAACTAATTATTTATCCAAAATAAGAATCATCAATTTCATCCCTAAAATATTATTTTCTAATAAATATTCCCTAAAATAAATAAATTATATAAATAATCTCTCAACTAATATAAATTATACTATTATTGTTAGTAAGGACACAACTTTATTTTCATAAAGATTCTCAAAGCCACATCTAATTCAATGCATTGCACTCATTTTAGGTATCATGGAGTGGGGTGTTAAACCCATTAAATCTACAAGAGACGCTGGATGTTAAGCCAACAAATTATAATACTCCCGAGATAAAAAAAAGGCTGTTAGATATTATGTTAAATGAGAATAATAATCTCTTCTTTGGAGTGCGAGTATTACATTCTATAAACTAATTAATCATTGTGTGTCAATCCTTTTTAATTAATCTAGTTTGCAATATTTATACTTGTAAAAATAGAGGCGATTACCTAGTCAACGTATTGAAATGCTGACCCCTCTTTATGGTGTTATTGGCAGGTTTGGTCAATTTGCTTTGCATCAGAGGCTAGAATTTGTCTTGAACCAGCATATAAGATGCTGAGTGTACATTCACGACTGTAATATTAAGAAAACATAACTAATTTCCAATAGTAATAGTTTATGACATGATCCGTAGCTTCTTGACAGGTGAAATGCATTAGGATGCTCTTCTCATAATTTTGTATTTTTCTAGGGATCAAGAGGATTTTGATTTGACTTAAAAAAAACATTTCATTATATTAAAAAAAGTGTGATCATAAATAGAACCCACATCCTTAACAATTGGAGATCGTCCTTTGATCTTAAATAGAGAGATTTTACTTTGAACCAAAAACAATTCAAACCACAGATTATGGAATTAGAAATAACAGTCCCCATAAAAAAGAAGTTCCAAGTATGATGAGCAAGTCCTAAGATCCATCTTATCAGTTAGTGAATAAAGATATAAACACGGTGTGTTGTATTGAACAATTGAAAGCAAAATCCCCATACAAGTCCAACCATATATAATTCAGAATAAGCATAAAGATCCCGTACAAAAGTAACTTTCTAACCTACTAAACAAAAAATGTTGATCAATACAATGTTGGGAGTCGCCAAGATTATCAGTCATCACTGTCATGATCAGATATAGAATCCCAAAACTTTGATGATCGTTCGTTTTCTAGTTTCGTAACAGGATTTGTAGCATTGTTGAAGTCCCTGAAGTGCCAAACACCCCTACCTTCACAAGAGCTAGCAGTAGCAATTCTGCACCCATCTACGGCCATGGCATCACAGCCAGATCTGGCACCATCTTCCTCATCTAAAGAGCAAAGCAAGGAATTTGTTTGAACACCAGTGTCAACTTCCCATACATTCACGTAAGCATTGTCAGGGCCCCCAGTAACTATTTTGTAAGGATCCATGTACAGTAAAGTTACTTGCCCACAATGTCCATCCAACTCAGCTATCGGTTCTGGTTTTAATGATTCTTGATTTCTCCTAATATCCCAGAGCATTGCCCTGCACCAATGACGTTGTGGTCAGTGCCACGCCAACTAAAGATAGCACGACATTTGACCATGGTTTTTACAAAGTAAAAACAACTAACGAGTGATTTGCTAATTTAGATGATTGGCAACAATAGCAAAGTTTCTTCTCTCATACCTGCCACCACCACCTGTGCATACTAAATATTTTGAAGGGACAGAATCAAATGAACACAGCTTTGGTTGATGTACAGCTGCCGTGATAACTTTCTGCATTGTCCTTAAATCAACTGCAGTGACAGAGGAACCAGCTGCCACATACAAAAGTGATTCATGGCATTTCATGTTCACAGGAGTACCAGGAACAGAAGTCATTCCCACACAACAGGAGGTACGAACAGCAGATGATGTAGCAGTGCCAGTATCCCAAACCCTCACCTAATAAGATTTAAAAGCTCCAATATAGTAAAAGAATAGCCCAATTCCAAGAAAACTATTAAGATTTAATTTTGATTCATCAATGGCATACAAAATTTTA
Source organism: Pachyrhizus erosus (assembly GCA_026544285.1). Lineage (NCBI taxonomy): Eukaryota > Viridiplantae > Streptophyta > Magnoliopsida > Fabales > Fabaceae > Pachyrhizus > Pachyrhizus erosus. The sequence goes on from JAMLFT010000572.1 coordinate 23,773, forward strand.
CACTACCACTGAACCATACAGTGCCATCTATGTTAAAAAATTGTCAACTTCAGAAAAGAAATCTAAAAACATACATTGTAGGTTAAAATCCTTAGTTACTACAACAATGACACTTTTTCAATAACTGCTATAGTAAACTGTAAAAATTTCACTTTATGTTAAGGGAGCAAAATATTTTAACAAAGTATGAGATCAACAACTAATAAAGAAGCACGGAACAACATTGGATGAACCAAGAGATTTTTTCACATGGTTAGAGCACAATAAACGGTTTCAAATACAAGGTTCAACTTTCCACAGGAATGAATTTGAAGCCTCAAAAGATGTCCTATCAATCAAATAGCATTTTGAAACAATACGCATATTTTGTTTATATTTTAGGAAAACAAGGTAATTAACAAAGAATAAATCAAAAATCAAATACATACACAAGTAAATTAACATGACAACATAAAAGACATGAAGACAGGGAGGGATAACCTTAGAATCTCTTGAGATGGTCACCAAAAGTGATGTTTTGTGCCTGAAAAAAATGAGGACATGAAAGATCTATCACTATTATTTAAGGAGATGACTACTATAGACACCTTTACATACTTCATCTTAAAGATATGAGAGTAATAATGGAGAGTGAACACAGCTGAGATTTCAAAACTTCAATTTAACTAAATATGCAAAACATCTCAGATGAATTTATTTTTCCAGTTTTAAGCATAGCAGTATTAGTTGACAAACTATAAATAACTCACCACTAAAAAAGATGTTTGATGTTACCAATTTGTTTCTTGTGCTGATGAGTGATTCTAACATACAATTAGTTATGTTGAAAAACAGGAAATAAGGAACGATATAATTGTAATAAATATAGATTATAGGCATAATATCTTTGACCTCCTCCATTTATGTGTATTCAATTCAATAAAACCTATATAATCACTCTCTTGTGTTGTATTCAGACGCATGATTTCAAGCCAATGTCTTTGTTCTTTCTTCTACTCAATTTTAACATAGTGTCTAGAGTTTGTTAAAGTTTTTTTTAACCATGCTGCTCAGTGGACCCCACTGTCCTTGATGTAATTTTTTTTTTTAAGCAAACCATTTTTCTTTCACCAGTTTTCCCCTGTTGCTTTTTCTGGTGACCTATTCTGGCCAGCATCGCCAAAACCATAGACACTGATCTTCTAAATGTCAAACCAGTAGACACACCTATGGATCTAAGTGTAAAATTGGTATCTAATCAATCAGGGGGAGCCTTTTTCAGATCCTAGGAGATATAGGAGGTTGGCTGAAAAGCTTAACTACCTCACTGTTACTTGCCCAAATATTGCATAAGTGTAGTAAGTCAATTCTTGAACTCTCCATGCCAAGAACATTGAGATGCAATTATTCAGATCCTGAAAAATATCAAGAATGCTCCTGGCAAAGGTATCATTTATGAATATAGGGGTCATGCTCAGATAGTTGGCTATTCAGATGCTGACTAGGCTGGCTCACCCAATGACAAAGGTTCCACATTTGGGTATTGTGTCCTAGTTGGGGGGAACTTGGTATCTTGAAAAAGTAAAACGCAGAATGTGGTAGCAAGATCAAGTGCAGAGGCAAAGTACAAGGATATGGCATTAGTAACTTCTAAACTCATGGCTGAAACAACTCCTTGAAAAACTCAAATTTGAAGAGACTTCTTAGATGACTCTCATTAGTAACTTCTGAATTTAAATGGCAGCATTACACATTGCTTCCAACCTAGTCTTTCACGAAAGGATTAAGCACATTGAAGTTGATTGTCATTTTATAAGAGAAAAACTTGAATTTGTGACAAGCTGAGTCCATATGACTTATATGATCCAGCTTGAAAGGGAGTGTCGAAAAACAAGAAATAAGGAATGATATAATTGTAATAAATATAGATTATAAGCATAATATCTCTTATTTAGAGGAACCATATCTCCTAAGCCTATATAATCACTCTTCTGTGTTGTATTCAGACACACGGTTTCAGGCCAATGTCTCTATTCTTTCTTCTACTTAATTTTAACAAGTTACAAATCATCATTTCAACCCATCACACAAGAATAAAAATACAAGTTTATCACAACTTTATTGAACTCATAAAATCCCAGTTGTATGTATCTCTAGGAAAATAACATGATGAGCCCAAATCAGCAGAAATGAAATAAATAATCAAAAATATCAAGTCTAAAAATTCAACACAAGAACATGCTTGTCAAATTTTTGAGTTAGCTCTTAAGCTCTTAGTAGTTTAAAATCCTAGGACACTTGAATCAGTTAAATTTGTTACACCCTCCCTTCAGTACAAGTTTAAAATGCACAGACATAGCATAACTACCCACACAAACTGTATCAGCCAAGACTAGAGTCAATCAAGACAGAAAAAGAATATTGTGATTAAGTTATTCAAATGCTACCCCATATTTCATTATCGTAACATAATACCAGGGAAAGGAAAATATACCAACAGTGAATACTAAAATAGATTCACTCATACCCAGCAACTGACAACAAATTTACAGGTTTTTCATGCCCATAGAGTGTAGCCTTCAAAGCACGCTGTCCTCGTCTGCCACTTGAGCTAAGGGACCATAGTCGAACAGTACCATCATCTCCTCCACTTGCCAATACTTTGCTGCTATCCTCTCCCAATAATTTATTTGATAGGGACAACACAGGACCATTGTGACCTCTAAAGCACCGCAGGCTTGAACCCTAAAAAAAGCAAAGATGAAAACACAGTCAGCATAAAAATAGACACAACACAACATAAAGAATAACTTGCCTTATAGTGTCAAGGTTTCATCTTGTCAAAAGAAAATAGTGTTTCCAAGGAGCAAGCATGAGTGAACAAATTGTTGTACTTTGTTTTGTTTTTTTTGGTAGAATCCTGAACACACTAGAAATACAACACAAGGAATAGAAAATTGAATTTTAACATAAAACAACTTCAAGTATTTATTTATTTATTTATTTATTTTATTTTTTATCCCAAAACAACAGAGAGATAAACATACTTTTCACACATCATTATCCAACTTCTCTATCAAGCATTAAAAAGGGAAAATCATAATATTTCCATGGCTTTCAGTTTCCACTCTCCTTTCTACTTTCCACCTTTCCTACTGAGAACACCCTAAACATACTGTGCAATAACAGGATTAAGAATGGGTACATAGACATGGGGGGCTCATAAAGTTGCTTAACTAAACAATACCTTCCACCACAGACGAATGGAGTGATCATAGCTGGAGGTAACTAAAACACTTTGCTCCCCTTGCATTTCGCCTCGAAATAACGAAGTCACTTCATGAGGGGGAAATAACCTGCAGTTTGATTATTTTAGTTCAGATTAATCCAATTCACCCCAAATTCCATTGAGTTATAGTTTTTTGGTGGAAAGATATTAACTTGGAAACTCAAAATAACAGATAATAATTCTAGGAATGTTGTCACTGGCAACAAACAAGTCAGATAATTTTATGAAACAAATACAGCTAATTCACCATTATCAGCAAAAGCTAAAGCCTTATACACTAGGTAAGGTTGACTGCATGGACAACACAACACCATTGAGATCAGTTGAAGACCAAAATTATAAGAGATGCTATTCACTTAGAGATTCCTCTTAACAATTTTCTACAATGTCCTTCTTGGTTTCTCCAAAATTCTAAGAGAAACTATTCACTATGAGATCATTTTTACTCATTTTAAAAACATAAAAGACTAAGTTGAACTTTTCAAAAGACAGGGACCAAATTGAATATAATCGAAAACATAAAGAACTAAAAGTGTATTTTAACCTATTTTTGTATGTTATCCTTTCTTGTGTAGACACATTCATCTCAACAACTTATTTTGTAGACCTTCCTAGCATAAAACCAAATTGATTCTCCAAAATCCTAGTCTCTTCTCTTAATCTATGCTCAAAACATATAGCAGTTACAGCTAATTCACCAGATGCAAAAAAGAAAAGAAAAGAAAAACAGTTGAATCACTAACATGCATATATGAGTGTGGTGTCAAATTTAAAAGAATGAAACTGTGAAGGTAATATACAAGAAGATAGCCCTGCCATAATAAAAATGAAAGATTGAACCTCTAACGAGCCTAGTAAAAAAATTAAAAAGTAAAAAATAAAAGCAACAAGGATTACCTAATTTACCTCATACAGGAAATTCTTGCTTTATGATCACTGAACAAATGGGAAAAACATGTTGTTCCCCTCATATAGCCATCCAAATCTATCATTTTCACAAGTGAACCCTGCTCACCACACCACACCATCCAACAAAAGTCAGCAGAGTGCAAAATCGTGAAGAAGCAAACATCGGAAAATGCTCAATTCCTAACAGCTACACAAATTTTATTCACTCAATAATATTCAAAGCATACTTTGAGGTGATTTTTCACATGTCTGGTTCCAGTTCCACATTAAAGAATTGATTCTAGATCCAAAACTAACTGATTTAGGTAACTTTCGCGTTAGATAAAAAAAAAATTCGCTAAACTTTATCACTAACTTACTTTTAGAATTGCTAGATTTGTATATGTACTTCTATATATTATTTTATGTTTTAAAAAGGCTGTTTGTATCTATTCTCTCTGTTGTAGTCATCTGTTACACAGAGACAGTCTGCTTTCCATCTTTTCTGTCTCTTGTATCTCAGTTTGACAATTTTATATATATACATCTTAAGCTGAGTGTGTATGGGACACTCAAGCTTCTTTTGTGCCTAAATACCTTTCGTACTTCAAGTAGAATAAAACATTGAATCATAAATCACTTTACTTCAGGATCAATTTAAACCAACTGAAAAATCAACCACATTCAAAATCAATTTTGCGAGACACTAATTCTATCCTTGTAGTTATAATACAAACCTGCGAGAAGAAAATGTGGTTTTTGTGGAGGAGCAACTGGTTGCAGGGCTTAGCGTGTTCACGAAACTCGAGAACAAAGGGATCAACAAACTTGAACTGTCGCAACGCGGCGTATCTGGCCAAATACAGTTCCCTCGCTCCGTATCCACTCGAATGCGAAGGCAATGGCTGATGCCACTGCTCCCTGCGAAGTTTCGATTAGATTCGATTCAATTGAAGCTGAAATGCAAAAGAATCGAAGAGAAAGCAAAGGTGGCGACCTGAAGAAGCGTTGCCAAATGGAATCGGAATAGGCGAGGCGTTTGAGAGCGGAGGATGTGATGGCCAAATTGCAAACGTCTCGGAGGCTGAGGTAGGCGGCGCAGTGAGCTATGGAGTCTTCGTTCAGATCGGTTATCGTCGTTGCCAGCGTCGGCGCCGACCGCCATGACTCCGCCATTAAACCCTACAAGCTGAGAGTTTGGGTAGGATTGGAGAAAGTGGAACTCAAGAGAAAAATGTTCACGCGAAAGCTATTAGTTGTGTAGCATAATTTAGTTATTTTTTGTCAGGATTCATGATAGTGGAGACTAAGAAAAATAGAAAAAGCATGAGTTAAATTATTCCTCTCATAATAAATTCATAATAACAACAAAAATAAATGCTATAAAATAACTTTGTCCCTATTTTGTATTTTTATTTTTATTTTAATTTGACCCCATTCTTACACACATTACAACATACACCAAAGTACCTGCCAAGTCCAATCATCTCTATCCCTACACTAATGTTCTTCATGTCCCTTGATTAGCTAATAATTTCATTTCTATACATAGGCTTAATCAAGATTGAATTGTTCAATAATCTTTTTCATTCTCATTATGTTAAGACCTTATCTTAAAGAAAAATAAATTTAATTGCTAAATTGCAAAGACTAGAACTTCTTACAACATAAGAAGATTGATAATATCAAGATAAAAAATAAGTCTTTTGGTCGACACTCAATCTCAAACATTTATAGACCAAGTTACTATTCATGAATTTATTTATGTTAATATCCCAACAAAATAGGGTTACAAAGAGAAAGAATCATCACCTACTTGAGGTCGCCAAAGTGTTACTTTTTCAAATGCTTATCCACTTGTGTCTTATATGATATTTAGTTTGGTTGAACACATGTTATTATTCTTCCCTTCTTCTCCCCTACTATCAAGTCTCCCATGTTATGTGTTTAGGTATGTTGCTTTTGTCCATTCTCATAGTCCCCTTCGTGATATGTTAGACCTAAGAGCTATCAAATGTGTTTTTATTTATTACCTCTCAAATAAAATGGGATACAAGCATTATCACCTTTAGAGACGTTGAATTTTTGTATCAATGGATGTCACCTCTAACAAAACAATGTCCTTCTTTGTCAGCCTACAACTTTAAAGGGAGAATATTTTATAAGTTGAGTTTGTCTTAGGATTATACCTTTTCCATCCTTGCAAAATGTCCAAGACATAATTTTGAAGAAACACTAGACAAGAACTTGGTATGGAAAAGGGTTCTCCGCGTCGCATCGATTTTTCATTCAAAGACTGGCACCCCCTTTTCATCTGCATCTGAAAATAGTGGTTAGGCCTTACCTGGACCTTCCTTCTTTTTACATCTCATCTTTGGCTTGCTTAGTCCACTATTGCATTTAAGTCGGCCCAGTGGTGGAGTTAACAGTAAAAAAGCTTTTTTTAAGGGATAGTGAAATTCCAGATCGAAGAGATTCACCTGTAATAAGGGGGCAAAGCCAGAGGCAAGGCTATAGGCGCCTCTATCTGTACAGGGGAATTTATTGCTCAGGCTTCTCGATCTGGGAAGAAACTGCTCGCTACTACTACATACGATGCACGAGAAGATTTCAATAAAGCAAAAGAAGATTCATTCTTTGGAAAGAAATATGAAAGGCAAGATAAACTCACTTTGCTCCCATAACAAATTGAATTATCTGAACATAGTTAAGCATGATAAAATGAAACACAGAGATTGACAAACACTTCATTAAAGAGAAGTTGGATGATAACCTTGTAGTTACAATTCATATATTTATAAGATTTTGAGTAGCAATTGTCTTCACAAAGAGACTTCCTAGTGCTAGATTCCAAGATCTTGTTGAAAAATAAAAATGATCGATATTCATTTACCAACTTAAGAGGGTGTTATAAATATCATACATATTTAGAGGTCAAAAATATTTCTTGACATCTTTAGATATTTGTTTCCTTATTATTGTTATTTTCCTATTTCATTATTATTTTAACTTCTTTTCAAGCATAGTCATCACATATAATTAATATACAAATTCTTTTCTTTTTCAAATGTTACTCTCATGTTTTTACTTTGTTCTCCCTTTAAAGTCCAACATTTTGCTACCATAAAGTATAATTCGATGTATAACTATACATAAATTCTTTCTTACTTCTACTCAAGAAGAGAAAAGTTTATGATTCCAAAATCTAATTCCTAACTTAATTTTAAAGTTAACCACGTCTCTAGATTCCTCAACCAAAACTATATCATTGACAAAAAAAAACATATAATTAGGATAATCTTTTACATGTTCTTAGTAAGCACATCTAAGACTAGATTGAATAAATAAGAAATTAAGACTAGACTATAATGTAATTTTATCTTTATAGAAAAGTCCTTAATCTTACCTCCTAAAATTAGTAATCACCCTATTATACATGTTTTGTATAACTTAAATATAGGTCACAAAAACACCTTTTTTTATTAAATTCCATAATATTTCTCTTGACATTCGATCATATCCTTTTTAAAAATTATATGTAAATTTCTTCTTTATTTAAATACCTATTCATCAATTTCATAAAAGATAAATAATTTTTATTTTATATCTTTCTAGCATAAAATCAAATTCATTCTTCAAAGTCCTAATCCCATTAATCTATGCCCTAAAAATGCAGCTAATTCACCAAAAGTTAAAAAGAAAAGAAAAATCGTTGTTCCACTGGCATGCATATGATAGTGTCTAGCTGTTTATGTCATCAAATTTAAAAGAATGGAAATTGAAAGGCAATTTACAAGGAAATAAACCTGCTGCCGTAATAAAAATGAAAATTTGAACTTGTATTGAGCCTAAATAAAAAATAAAAAATAAAAAATAAAAAAAATAAAAGCAACAAGGGTTACCTAGTTTACCTCATACAAGTGATTCTTGCTTTATGATAATTATACGAATGGAAAAAATTTGATGAAGAAGGCATATATTAAGGATACTTTTGTGAAGTGAAATTTTAAAGAAAAAACTTTATATTTTTAAATTAATAGAGTTATAAATATTTATTATCTTATAAATAAATAAAATATTAAAATATTAAATTTATATGTCAATATGTCATTTTACTTTTTTATTGTAAAAATTATTAAATAGAAAATATTTAATTGGAATAAAACTTTTTGTGTTTGATTCAAAACCTCACTCAAAACTTAGCTAAAAGGAAAAAAGAAAATGGTTACCCAGCAGCGTTATAATTATAATAATTATACTTACACTTAACTATATTTTTGACTTATATAACAATTTAATTCTTATAAAATATTATATTTTTTATTTTAATTTTTTTTACATAGCAAGTTAATATATAGTTAATATTATTATTACATCATCAATTAATATTATTATATAATAATAAAAATTAAAAAAATAAAAATTATAAAAACTAATACTAAAAATACTAAAACCAAAAATAAGATATTTATAGAAAATTAAATGTAAAAGCATTTATGAAAATACTTGTCTTTTTCAAAAGATTGTCTCCTTTAGGTCTCTCTTTACAAAATTAGGGATACATTTCTAAAAATAAGAGAACAAAATGGAGACAAATCCTTGTCTTGGGACTAAAAGACATGATTCTCCTTATTGCAAAACTAATAGCATATTTAGTGCAGGCATAGATTCACGTTGAATCATGCAGAATAAGTGTCTTCTAACGTGCTTTTAGAACAAAAAAAACATCAAAATATAAATGACTTGACCTCAAAATTAACTTTAACCAAAATTGAATTCATTCAGAAATGAATTTAATGTTTATAATTATAATAATAGAAAGCTGTGAGTAGAAAAGGTGATTTTTGTGGTTGAAAGACTTAGCGTCTGCGTCAAAGTCGAGAGAAACTCTAATAAAACTACATTTTATTTTATGTTCTTAAATTAGAAACTAGATAAAATAAAATATATTTTTAAAAGTATATATTACTTTATTTTATTTTTGTTATATTTGATACTTTTATGATCATATAAAATTAGGTTAGTATTTATTTCTATAATATTACACGATATTATATATATATAATTAGTTTTTAAACAATTAGACTTTAATGGTAACAAATATAATCCTATTTATGTAATATTTACAATTAAAAATTAATTGGTCAAAACTAATTATATATATATATATATATTAGATCATTTTAATATTTTAATATTATAATGATTTTGATTTATTTTTATTGAATATTAAATATTTATTAAATTGACATATTTATTTATTATTATAAAATAAATGATAAAATTATGTTATCAATTTTTTTTTTATAATTCATCTTTACATTTTAATTCAAATAAAGTGTTAAACCCCTTCAATTAATATGATCACTCTTTACTAACTAAATTAAAGGAACAAATATAGACACCGCTATATTATAATCATATTACATTTTTTAAAATAATTTTTTCATATTTCATGCTTCAATAATAATAAAAATATATAAAAATTTTACACGGTTTAAAGTTGTATAGTAAATAAGTTTATACCATAATTATACTATGGATTTTCTTAAATGTCTTTTTACAAATCGTGAAAAATAGGATGTCAAAATTTTCTATAAAAAATTAAAAGAGGATTAAAATTATAATTTATTATTTATAAAACTAATATTTTTTTTATCATCATAATATTGATGCAGCCACTAACTTTGTAGATAATTAATATTTGTCAAAAATATGATTGATATCTTTAATGAGGTCTTGTCTCCTTTTTTTTATCTATAAATCTCAAATTCAAGATCTTACTTAATGAAACTAAAACTAATTTCATTCAAACTAACTACATGATGTTTTTTTTTAAAACTAATATGCTAATAAGAAAAGAATATAGGATAGATATTTGTTTTTATATAATTAAAATTTATAATAAATAAATATTTTAAAATATAAATTTTATTTTATACTTATAATGAATAATTTAAATTATAATATAAGATTAATTTTATTTATTGATAATATAAAAATTATTAAAATTCAATTTAGAAATAAAAATAAAAAAGAATTAATAAAAAGGATAAATAATTAAGAAAATTAATTATACATATGATTATAAAAAAATATAATTTAAATAAAGTTTTACTCTTCAAGTTATGTATTTTAATTAATGACACAAGGATAAATTAAATAATTTTTTAACATATAAAATATTTTTAAGATAAAAATAAAATGGTTATACATTTAAATTTTTAGAGCTAAATCTTATTTTTATTATTTTCTTTACTTATTTAAATCGTTTGAGAGAATATTTTTACAATTTTATTTTTATTAATTTAAAATAACACATTTTAATTGTTCTTTTCTTTTAGATTAAAATACAATTTTATTTTTCCTATTTTAATCAATGCGCAATTTTGATCATTTGTAAAAACTAAAGACATTTGATCTCTTATTTTTAAAAATCTAAGAATTTGTTTTAACAATCAATTTTAAAGGCATTGATGGTTAATAAGAAGACATTGATCATTAAGATGAAATGGAAGAATTGGATGGGATATCATCCAAGTTTTCACATTGTGTGTGTAGCTATAGTGTTTATCTTCTTTTAAAAAAGAAATCGTTAAATTGTTAATGTAATATTATAATATTAGATTTTTTTAGTTATTAATTTAATTAGTAAACACATTTAATTTAATAAAAATTTAATTAAGAATTATTAGTTATTAAAAAAATTATTTATATCATCTAAGAATTTAATTAAAAAAATCAATATCATGTGCAATTAAAAATCTCTTATTTATATAAGAGTAAGTTTTTTTTAACACAAGTATAACTTGATTTGATTTAATTTTTGTAAGAATAATCAAAATTCCAACAAAATCGTATTAAAAATATGATTTTTTTTATTTAATTTGACGATTTAAAACAATTTAATTTAAATTTCAATATTCATAGGAGATAAAATACAATACAGATTCACAATATATGATATGATATGATAAGATTGATAAATAATTTTATTTTATAAATAAATTTTAATTTTAATTTTAATAAATTAGTCTTAACTCTCAGTTAAGAGTATCCAAATTAAAAAAAAATAAAAATCCACAATACATCCTTAACAAGAAGTTGACGAGTAACAAATTATCCAAGTGAACAACACCTCGTTTATCAATGAATACTACCTTCAACAAGTTCTCATTACTTCTATTTTTTTTTTTTTCAAGTAATTTTGTTAAACAAATGGATAATGATATTGCTTGGAATGGTGTAAAGGGTAATCGATATGATGATACACTTTCCCTCATAAGCCCTTTGACGAAATTACCCACTAATACCATAATGCTCCTATTTATGTGGCCATTTCATTGATGGCAAAAGCGGAAGCGAAAATTTTTCACCATAAGAATGACTACTTAATTAAAAGGGATTTTTTAAAAATGAAAAAAAAAAAAAACATCATGTTATTATAACTTTAAGAAAAAGATTTACAAAGTTGAAGAAAGAGGATTGTGTAACTTGTGATGTAAAGTATTTTGACACAATAATCCTTTGAGTTAATTCAAGCTAAACATATACAATTTGGTTTAATTAGTTTTTGAAAATATAAATGATGCTTATAAGAAACCACAATTAGGAGTCTATTTTTATTAATAAACTTTTTGATAAACACATACATATAAACACTTATATAGATATAAATTTCTTTAAATGTTAAAATTAATTTATCTATAAGTTAATTTATAAAAATTTTCTCATAATAATTTTTTTCAAAAATTAATTTTTAACTTATGTATAAGTTAATTTTAGTTTATAAAAAAGTTTCTTATTTTACTTCAACTACTGTTTAAGAAAGAGTTTATCCAAATTTACTATTACTTGTATTAGTTTCTTTTACTTTTTGAACAAGTTTTTAAATCAAATAAGGATGTATAATTTTTTTAGCATTAAATAGCCTCCATAAAAAATAAGTTGCAATTTAAAAAAAAAAACACATTTTACAATTTAATGATAAAAATAGAAAGAAACTAATCTAAGTTTTAATTTGTATTTAGATTGGAGTCTTTAAATGGAAAGAACATAGTTTAAGAATTTTAAGCTTTATCTACAAGGAATTAAATTGAGAAAGGTTGTGGGCATGAAAATTAGATTTTACTCTAATAAAGGAGTAATTTATTCATATACGAGACATACAATTGTTATGGGCCTCTATTAAATATGTTGTTGATAAAGACTAGTCTTTGTTTTAGGCCTTCTTCAAGATTATTCTAGAAAGATCCAACACTCCGAAATTTTTTATGGGCCTCGACCTTGATCTGTATTCTGGATAGGAAATTGTTATTTATATCCCCTGACATTATTAATATATTTTTTTAAAAGTATTTTTTAAAAGTCAATATAATATTTATATAATTATATTTAATATATATATATAAGAATTTACATTATTTAGTAATCATTATTAGGTAATTTTTCTCAATTTTTTTATTAAATCATATTTTTTTATCATATAACTTATATTTATAAAATATGTTAATATAAAAATATTTAATATTTTATTAACATAAATTAAAATTATCATAATATATATTTTAAAATATATAAAAAAAAACTATTTGATTATATTTAACAAAACTTGATATTAACAATTAACATAATATATACTTATAATTTGTGATAGATAAGAGTGTAAGGAACACATTTTAACTATATAATAGACAATTGAAATTAATTAAAAACAGGCTTGTCCATTTATAATTTAATCATCAAATTTTTTTTATCTTTTATACTCTAATTTTATACAGTATTAGATTATATTTAAATTGATGATATTAAAAAAATATATATAATTTTTAAAAATTATTATTAATTATTAATTATTTTTTAATTTGATCATCTATATATAATTATATAATATAAATTCACATAATTTTAAAATAAGAATTGTTATCACTTCATACAAACAGTATATATATACATAATTGCTTTTGCTTTTGCTTTATTATTATTTATGTAACATGCAATGTGTATTACTATAATCTCTCGAGCCATATACTAATATTATTACGAGAAGTGTGCTTCTCCTAAGAAAGCTACTCTAGTGATTGTTTATAAGCATCTATAGAATCAGATTGTTGAGTTGTTCACTACTCGTTGGGCATGGAAATTAATGAGTCTATATGTATTTATTCAATAATTTAGTGCTTTGCACGATTTAATTATAATATTAGTTATATTCTTTCATGTGCCAAATTCTTTCCATCAAATATTTCCAAAAACATACATAATATGAAACAATTCTAAAGTAATGTTGGTCCTCCACCTTCTAAAACAATATATAATATATTAATTTTTTAAAAACTTAAATTAGATTAATTATTTATAAATATTATTTTAATTTTATATTCTATAACTATTAAATAATATATATATTGAATATAAATTGAAATAACACCTTTATATTAGCAAAATATAATAACAAACTCTATGTGAATGAAAAACATCAAATTATATCAACGTAATTTTTATCAATTATTACATCATCTAATATATTTGACAATAATTAAATTATATCAGTGTAACTTTTACTAACTATTTTATTATCAATAAGTTATTATAAATTATAAATTTTGTCAATCTAACCATTTAATTATAATTTTATATTATTTTGATGATTTATATCAAATTTTGTAATAATTGAAAAACAACAAGATAACAATCAAATGAATTATATTTTAATATATTTTTTAAAAAATATATATTACATTTATTTTAATTTATATGAACTAAGTACAAAATAATTAGGTATAATAATAAAAATCGAACTTGTGGACGCATCTCACCTCGTTCAAACTTTGACGAAAAAATCGACTTTGACCAAGGATGAGTGTTGATTTGGCTATAAAACTCTGTGCGCCAATACCTGTACAATTACGTAGATTTTTAATGATTTATTAAATTAATATTAATTTTATATATATTTCCATTATTATATATTGTATATTATATAATATCATTATCAATTGTATTCATGCTTTTTATAATTATTAAAAATATAAATTAATTATTTTGATAATTAAATAAATAATATAGTAATAATAATTACATGTAATTAGAAAGATATTTTAATTCTTAAATGTTTTAATTAACTTATACACACATATATTTATATATGTTTATATATTATTTGAATTACAATGTAATTAATAACTTAATTTATGATTTATTTAAAATATATAAATAAAATAAATTTTAAAAAAGTGAGATGGATTTTTCACGAATTTTTCAAATCCAATAAAATCTCATTTGGATGGAGTTGAGATTAATTTTTTATCTCAATCTTTTATAAATTCAAATTGTAACGTCCTTTTTATTTATTTTAATTCAAGAAAATTTTTATATTATTTTATTTCGGATATATTCTTAAAACTTAATTTATCAGAGGTTATAATTTTTTAAAAAAAAAACATGACTATTACTATCATATTCAAATAACTTGATATTAATTACAAAATTTTATTTAACAAGATAAGATCTAGTCAAAATATAAATATTACATTCTTCTAAATTAGTTAACTAATACATCACACAAAAGTAAAAGTCTAAGATGGTCAAAATATTTTTTTTCTTCAAACATTCTTAGCCAAAATACTCTGAAGAATCTTCTTCTTCTAAGGATTTCTCTCCTCTGCCTTGACCATTTGCTGGAACTGAACCCATAGATAAGTCTTGGCATGAAGGGGTTTGAACGTGTCGTTGAACTATAAGAAAATTTGGAGAAACCTTCGTGTATCTAGGTAGTGGGGTCTAGGATAGAATTACTGGGATATCTATGTAATGAACTTGTCATGAGACTACAAGGTTTGGAGGTCTAAAAGCAAATCTAACATAACCCATGAATATATTGTCTCCACTAGTCAAGTCATGTGTCCATCAATCCTCCAAGGGTATTATAGTCAAGTGGAAAAGGAGTTAGAACTCGTCCATCATTTGTATATGAAATGTTGGAGTTGTAGAAGTGAATCATCTATCTTTCAACAAACACATACACATATAGATCATTTTTATCTATCGTAAACTCTCATCTCACCGTAACGTGCCTAATTAAGGATTCTATTCGTTTAAGACCCTTCGTAACCTCCAACACTGCTAACTTCAGGAGGACTTACACGACCGTATCAATAATAGTCCAAGTTTGCATTTTGGGTTGACAATCAGGAGTACATATCCTGTTTGGTATTGGGTCTAGGATACTCTTAATCAAATCTTGGTAATGTTCCACTTTGTTGGGACGCCAAGCCAGTTACGTAACACCCTCTTCTCTATGAAAAATTCACAACTTGACACATTATCTACCCGCAAGGACTCACTAGAGCTTGTGTACATTCTTTAGGTACCTTTTGTGGTTAACCCATGCAATCTCCATTTTTATTTCTCACACCTTAGGGATTCTGACTCATTTTGCTATCCTATTTCTTGGTCATCAAACATTATCGGTACTGGTTTTTATTTCACCAATATAGTCTTTCAATAGCTCTATTTCATTCTCACTTTCACATAACCAATCCAAGTTTCATTCAATTTTTGTTTGGGTAATTTTTCAGTTCATCCTTTATTCTAGGGCTGTTTGTAACATTTGACTATCAATTTTGAGACAATTATAACAACATACAATTTCTCTGCTTTTAGTAGAGAAGATAAATCATCAACATATAGTATAGGAATATCCAATTCAAAACTAAATAAAATTTCAAATAATATATCAAAATCAAAATTCAAGATAATAAGAAAAAGGTACAATGGTCTTTTTCAGTAACCTCTTTGTAACATCCCAAATTCTATATCTAATATTATTATTTAGAAATGTATTAGTAAATAGAATTTAGAAAAGAAAAGGATAAATGGGAATTTTGATTTAAAAAAATTTAAAAGAAATAATAAATCTAAAGAAGTTTAATCTATAAATAAAAAAAAGAATAAAACTAAAGAAGAATTAGAAACAAGTTAAAATAAAAATTTCTAAAGTTTAAAATA
>JAMLFT010000573.1:0-39927 GCA_026544285.1 Pachyrhizus erosus
CCACCCCCACCCAAAAAACTTGAAATAATGTTTGAAACGTTTAACTTAAAGTTAATTTATAGTGTGAGTAATTTTTTTAGTGTTATTTTTAAAATAATTGTATTGTTATTTATTCATTAATTTATATATGAAAATTTTAATTTATGTAAAATTGATTTGTTAATATATATTTAATTACATTTTAATTATTTGAAAGAAAATCAATATTAGATATTGTTATAATTAGATTGACTTAAACATGCTATCAAATGCATAAATATGTGAAATTATTTTAATTTAATTAATGATGTCGAATCCACACTAAATATTAATAACTTTGCTTTGCATAATGATTGATACTCGTGCAAGAATATGTCTCCTAAAGAACTTCCAGTAACGCTTATATAAGGTGAAATGGCTTTCTTTTTCATTTTCTCTTTAATTAACAAACATATTATGTCAGCATCGAGTTACGTGGATACAGACCCACACATATTTTAAAAATAATTTATGTATCAACCATACAATTAAAAGTTGTGTTATTCGTTAACTTTAAATATAATTTTAGTATTTGAAAAATAAAAAAAATTAATTTTTTAATTATTTTTATTTCATTTATTAAAAAATAGTTATTGTTATTAAAAATAATATTAAATAATATAATAATAATTATATTGATAATTTAATAATATATCACGTAATCAAATAATTTAACATGACAGGTATAATTTTTATTAAATTATATTTTAAAATTTTATTAATTATTTTATACAATTAAATAAAGGATCGTGCATTTTTTTTCTCTCCAAATTGGTAATAATATATTGTTTAATTTCATAATTTTCTCCTGATTTTCACGATGAAGAGTCAAGATAGGGCAATTATTAATCCGTTTTATTTGTTTGTATCCTTCTTGCATCATTAAAATAAAAGTTAAAGCAATCGCATAACTAATATTGTAGAATGTAATGTTCGTGCAACTTCTGATTTTATAAACTCAATTAAGATTATTAACACTCTCGAATTTAATTTATGGCTTTATAATTTTTATTCGCTTTTTCGATTATTTCTCAAATTACTATCAACAAATATAAATAACTAATTTTTGGAAAATAAATATAAAATTTAATTTAATTAAAAAATTATGACTAAAAATGTTGTTAATAAGTATAAATATGAAATTGAAATACCAAATATATATTACTCAGAAATTATTGTTAATAGTTAAAAGTTGTAGTTTAAGTCAATTTTATTAATAGTCAATCAACAGCTTCAATATCACAACCTAATTATGATCGTGATGAATAGATAAAGTATAATCTAAACCTAACAAACTTTAATCATGTCTAGTTTTTAAAAAAATAGTTCTATAATAAAAAAATATATTATAATATTTTTAAGCTTATTTATTCATATGAGTTTTTACCAATATTTTCATATAGTCTCCCTTAAAATATGGATTTTCCAAAAAAATATATATATAAGGTCATGTAAAAACACAAATCATCAAGCCAACCAAAATAAAGCTTTGTACAAATCTAAACAATATGGTTACCACAAGCCTAATATACAATGCAACAAAGTCATTATTAAATTTTACATTATAATTTTCCAAAAGGACACATGAATATAGTATACTCAACATTATAGTAATTCTTGAAGACAAATTTCATTAAAAGAACCTACAAGTAAAGTTTAGTAGAATTGTTTAACTTTGGATGAACAAAGTGATATGATACATATTAGAGGATAATATGAGTCATTGTTTAGTGAGAAAATAATAATAAATATATAATAAATAAAATATGGTTGTAATATTTTTGGGTGTTGACGAGGATAGGAAGTGATTGTTAGTTTAAAAGAGATGAAACACAAACAATGAACAGCTCCTAAAAGTTTCAAGTAGGATGAATACATGAATGAATCAAATATATACTTAAAAGAGAGAGATCTAGAGGTTGTATAAGTATGAGATTGTACAATTGAAGATGACTTAAAAGTATTAATTTGCATTAACTATATTAATAATATGCATCTACTTTTTTGTAATCCATCACTAAAAAATTCTACAGTTAAGTGTGTTTGGTATGGAGAAATTATGGGATGGGTGACTTTACGAGAAGTTTCTTAGAAAGCATGTGAGTGAGGACAAGTGTTCATTTATGGGGTCAATCATTGATCCTAAAAGCAATACAAGTGGTATCATAGATGATTGTCGATGTCTTGGAAAAAGCTACCTATAAAGGGTTCTAACTTATGAAGGATTCTAACTAACAAAGAAGTTAAGTAAATTATCACTCTGTGAAGTCTCATAGAGTGTGAGCCACCAAGATGTCGATTACTAAAGATGTTACAAATGGTACCAAAATAGGTCTCTCTCTTGGTATAGCGGGGTTCTAGGATGAACTAGACAGAAGCTAGTGGACATGCAACATCTTAAGGCATTGAAGAGGACAAGAAGTGGTCATTGGTGCAAAAGAGATGACACATAAACAATGAGTGGTTCCTAGCAAGCTTCCAATGGAAAGGATATATGAATGAATCAAATACACACTTGAAAGAGAACAATTAAGAGGTTGTATAAGTATGAGATTGTACAGTTGATGATGACTTAAAGAAATTAATTTACACGACTTATATCACAAGATGCATTTACTTTTTGGTAGTTCAATACTTAAGAACTCCAAAGTTAAGCATATTTGACTTAAAGCAATTATGGAATAGGTGACCTTCTAGAAAGTTTCTTAGAAAGCATGTGTGTGAGGACAAAATATGTTGAAAAGTCTCGTGTTGGTTTGTGAAGTCAATCATTGATCCTAAAAACAGTCAAAGGATATACAAGTGGTATTATATATGGTTGTCGATGTCTTAAAAAGGACTACCTACGAAAGATTTTGACCAGTAGAGGATTCTGACCATCAAGGAAGTTGAATGGAATATCACAAAGTGTAAACTGCCAAAGCATCAATTATCAAGAATGTTGCAATGGTAGTACATAATAAAAAGAATGTTTATATGATCATGTCACGATGTATATAACCATAATATCAAAGATTTTAATTAGGATACTACCCAGATAGCTTGAGAGGTTTACCACGCCTATATCAAACTTAGGCTTCCCACCTTTCAATATCAATAAACTTCCCACCCAAAATATTAATAATAGAATTCCAACCTAAAAATATCAATAATAAGTTTCCTGCCTATCAACAAGTCATGCTACACCAAGGTTAATCCCTACTATTGTTAAGCTACAATGTCTTAAGAAAGTTTTGCCAAACAATACTTCATAATCAAATTGCAAAATCATATTTATATAATATTTTCACCAATAAAAACCATCAAACTCTTTTCAATTATTTCATAAAATTCCTATAATAATCAAATCAAGCATAATAACTCATTGGTGTTTAAATAATTTTACAAAACTATCAAACCAAAATAATATTATATAATATTCTTCAAATAATCAAATATAGAATAATTATCTAATAATATCTCAATAAATTTGGAATGACAATCACAATAATTTATTTATTTATATTTATAAAAAAATCATTTTATTTTGTCTCTCAATAAAATAAAATATTTCATTTAAATAATTATTTTACAATTATTTAAAAAAATCAATGAATAATAGATAAAAAAAATTTGAAGAATTAATATTGGACTTATTATAGTCCCCATTATTTACTCACAAATCCCTAAACAATATAATTTGAAGTCAACGACTAATATTAGAGTATGAGTATAGAATCTAATGAAGCATAAATAAGAGTTAAGGGTGAATATCTATAAACACTCATAAGCCCAAAGATAAATTAAGAATCTCTTGATGGAGACTTTTTTTTTTTGTTTTTTCTACACCACACTATTCTCCCTACCTCATCATGTTCTTCGTTGTATATACATATTCATCATTCAATGTCCCTTTCTCTTAAGAAACAAATTCTACATTTTATTTTTGATATTGTGTTTCATTCCCTCCATGCTCTTCTCTCTTGCCCTTATTAACTATGTTATTGAATAAAGTACCATTTTAATTGTTAAATTTACAACGCATTATCATAATAATCTTTAAAATTTAAAATATATCAAATAAATTTTTAAAATTTTATTTTAGTCTTTGACATATACAATTCACTAATATTATAATTCTTACATTTTGTAAGCTTTTATTGTAAAGTCTTGAATAAATAAAAACTAAATAAAATAAAATAATTGTGATATTATTAATAAAAATAAAAATATCATGTAATGAAAATAAGTAATAGGAAATTAATCTTGTGATAGTGATTATAATTATTCTTAGAATGATTTTGGTATTATATGTTTCTTAGAGCTTAAATTAAAATATTTTAAGAAACTATTTGTTGTTATTAAAATTATTAGAATAATAAAAATTTATTAATTAATTGTTAGAAATGAACAATAGCCAAGAAAAACTTTAGCTATAGATAACCAATAATGTAATAAATTTAAACAAAAGAATAAAAATTTAGATGAGAATAGAAGGAAAATAATAAAATGATTTATATAAGTGTGTGTGTGTGTGTTATGAGATTAATTAAATTAAATATAAAATTTATAAAATATATTGGTGATAGAAAATAGGTAAGAATAAAAAGTAGAAAAATATAATGAATTTTTAAGATTTTTAAAATAATTAAAATCTAAAAAATATCAATTATATGATATAAATATGTGTGTGTGTTAAAAAGCTAGAAAAAACAAAAAATAAGGGGTTGGAATTCGAACCCAAGCCCCTAAGAAAGAGAGAAAGTGTGCTCACCAATTGTGCTATCAAGCCAATTGTGATTTATAAGGCACAACTTATATATATGTCATTACAGAAATGAGAATGAATAAAAGAAAGGAAATAAAAGCTAGAGAGTGCCACCCAGACTCGAAACCGCGTCCTGTAGAAGTGGAAGCAGCGTGCTTGACCAACTAGGCTAGGAGCCCACTGGCATTAAGGGGAAGCATTGATATTATATAAACTATATTAGTTAAAATAGGAAATAAAAGCAACAAAAATCAAAAGCGCCTTAAAAGGGACTCGAAGGCAGGGACCTAGCGACTTGGTGCTTAACGTCTTAATCGTTGAGGCAAGTCGCTTCCAGTGTTAAATGAGTGCATCTTCTTCTCTTTAAACTTTAAATGTGAGGAACGAATGAACCAGAAAAGGCCACATCACCCTTTGCCAGCTTCCTGCATTCGCCATACCCTTTTTCTCCCTCGAGCTACCCTAATGCTGCCATCTTTTCCTTTTTCTTCTCCTCGAGCCCCCATCCCCTGCACCTTGCATCCCTTTCCTCTTCACTCAATCATAGTCTCACCCCTTTCTCCTTTCATTTTCCATCTCAAACATCCATCTACTTCACATTGCGACTCTAGGGAGACAAAGCCGCAATGAGGAGAAGAATCAAGAACTGCAACCACTGCCATACCCTTGTCGAAAACTCTAGACGCTCGTCGGACTTCTAGAACTTGGTGGAGACCGCTCCAAGTAGAAGAAGCTTCCTCCCTTTCCCTTGTTTTTCCTATTCCTAGAATTGGAATTTGTATACCCTTGACTCTCTTTTTTCGTTATCACTCGTTGAAAAATTTGAATGGTGAATCTGTTACCTATGGCTTTCTTTTAGTTTTGAATAATGACTACTAATTTCATTTGGTTTTTGATGGGAATTGGAAGTGGGTATATTGTAATGAGCTATGTTGTTGGATTGGCTAGAGGATAGGAAGAGAAGAAGGAATGGGGAAAGGGGGAAAAAAAAAAGGAAGATGACAGGCAAAAGGAAGGATGAGCATAATAGAGAAAGAGAGAAAGGGATGGAAAGAAAGAGAAAGAGAGAGAGGGAAAGAGGGAGAGAGAAAAAAAGAAAAAGAGAGAGAGGGACAGAAAGAAAGAAAGAAAAAGAGAAAGAGGGAGGGAGAGAGAAAGGAAGAGAGAAAGAGAGGGAGAAAGAGAGAAAGAGAGAGAAAGGCTAAGAAAGGAAAGTAGAAAAAAAATCACCCACATAAGTGGACAAATAGGTTTTAAATTGTTTGTTCGAATTCTTTTATTTGCTAAAAATTTTAGTTCTTCTTAACTATTGTTATTATTGTTGTTTATTAAAGAGTAGTAATGACTGTTAAAGTTGTTAAGACTAAATGGTTATCTAGTTGACTAGAAAAGAGAAATTTTATGCCTGAGACATGTTCTGATAAAGAACATGTTTGAATGTTTAAGTGATAGAAATTTTAATAAGAAGATTAGAATAGGAAATGTATGAAGCTTCTTGATGGTGGTGGGTCTAAGCATGGGTGGTGGAGTTTCGTGCATTCATAACTTATCAAAAGTTTATAACCTTAAAAAGGGGTAAGAGCCTAAATTATTCAAGGAACTACCTAAGAACTTAAAAAGTTGGGGAATCCTAGGAGTAATCCTTCATACGATGATTTGTACTGTGCTAGTACCTGAAACGAAAACCAATTACAGAGGTGTAAGAGGTAGTTAATGGGTGATGTGACGAGATCACATGTGAGAATTAAGAATGAAGTATTGCACGAGGTTGGCCATAACAGGTAATTGAGGAATGTCCATAGGCTCTCGATGAGTCCTTGGTGGTAATATAAGGTGCCAAGTTGTGACAGTTTTGAGGTTAGAGATATTCACACATCTGGCTTAGCATCCCCGACAAAGCAGAGCATTACCATGATTCGGTTAAGAGTATCTTGATTCGATGTACCAAATAGAGTATGTACTCTCAATCATCACCAAGAAAGCAAATATTGGATTAAATAATACATTTCGTGTAAGTCCTCTTGGAGATAGAAGTTTTAGAGGCATCAAGGAGTCCTAAAATATGATTAGTAGAATATATTGGTAGGCGCGACACGATGAGGAAAGGGTACGCAATAATAGATATATTTTATTGTAGTACTATTTTATATTTATGTGTGTTTGAGGATGAATGACTCACTCCTACAACCCCTACTTTTTAGATGAAGACGTTAGATGCAAACATGTCGACCTTCAAGCATAAGAGGCGGCTCCTTGTAGAGTAATGAGGATGGGTCCTAGTAGCTAGAGATGATTGTTCGGCTGGAGAAAAGACAGTGGACATCCACCCAACGAATTTTGAAACTTCAAAAATTACATGTAGACTTTTGTAATTGGCTACATATCATTTTGTATATTTTAAATTATAGTTATAATGAATGTAAACATTTCTATTAGTAAGGAAATGTTGGTTTGTAATTTGATAAACTTGTATTGTTTGTATATCTAGATATGTATGCTAATTATACTAGTCTATTCAATTTCATTCAATGGTATGAATGGTGACGTTGTTATTATCTATATATTATTATAGTCTATTTAATCTTCTTACTCGAAAACTTATTTTAAAAAGAATGACAAAAATTATTTTGTGTTTTAAGTTAAGAACAATTAAACATGATTTATTTACTAAAAGGGACATTTAGCAACTTTCAAATTTTTTTAAGAATTATTTCTATAATAAAAAGGGTGTTACAATTATAGCCTACTAACAAGTAACAAACAAGTCACACTCATTAATAAAAAAAATTATTTTTTAATTTTTATGCAGTGACATTAAATATAACTTTTACTTAAATTATTTAGTTATATGAATATTTTTAAAATAAATTTAAAATTTATAATTTATAATATTATTAATTAAAATTAGTTAAATTAACTATTTTTATGATTTGTTATATAAAAGATTGATGGAAATATTTGTATATTTTATCAAATACTTTTAATTATTTCAAATATTATCTGTCTATATTTTAAATATAATAAATTCTTTTAAAATATATTTTTAATATTTATTCTTTATAATTGTGCCGAAAAAATATTGATTTCATTTATTTACATAACCATATTTGCAATAAAATCCAGTACTTTATAACCTAATCTTTAGGCACGTGGGATTAAAATAATTTAAGATAGTTTATTAAATATTTGTAGTTAAATATAACAATAAATTATTTTAATAAATTTTAAAAATTTACTATAATATTTTTAAAAAAATTTATTTCAATAAATTTTGTAACCAAATTTATCAACAAACTTATATTTAATAAATAATTAAATAAATAACAACTAAATTATTGATGTAAACACACCCATGACTTAAGCTGTGTGGTTATCATTGATGAAGAATTGCAGTTAGTATAAAAGTCATTGTCCAGGTTTGGTAGGTAGTGAGACTCTGCATTGACTGCAGTCTGCACCCTTTAGCGTGGGACCCACTAACCTTTTGTCATTTAATTATGTGCTAAAGTTCTCAGTTACGGCATTCATGTCTTTTTCCTTTCATTTCATTCTCATACTTCACAAGTCACAAGATTTCTCTTCAATAATCGTTTCAGAAATTAATTTCATTTTGTATTAATATCATTAAAATTCATATTATAACAACTAATTATATTTTAACACACTACTAAAAATATACATGCACGCATCGGTAGTAATTTACACTATTATTTAATTACGAGTTATATATATATAAATAAATAAATAATTATTATTAATGATGTAAAATATTTTATATTATTATTTAATCATAAATTATTATAAATAATATATTTATTAATTTTTATAATTATTGTCTTAAAATTTATATTAACTTAATTTTTTTATTAATTAATAATATAAAATATTTTATACTATTAATATATGATCATTAAATTTATAATAAATTTGTCAATTTTTATAATAATTATTTTAAAATTTATATTAAATTTTTTATTAATTAATAGTATAAACTTTATGCTAAAAGTACATGCCTATTAATATTATAAAAACTAAATATTTAAATGACCATATTAACTATTAATATATGAAAACATAATTCGTAATAAACAAATTTTATGCTAATAATAAATCAATTTCAATACAACGAAATTCCTATTTTATTAGATTATGCATATTTGTATTTATAATTCTCTTTGATTATTATATAGACATTATTTTTAAATTTATATCTACATCTTTCTATTTTATTAAATACCAATTTTGTCCAGGGTATGCATTTAAAAAGGATATATGCATAATTTTTGTATAATAATACCGTATTTTCTTTAAAAAAAATATCCCTGTAATAGTGTTGTTAATATTTAACAAAATGAGTTTTAAATAAAAATAATTTATATCTTTATATATAAGAAAACATTTAACACATGTTCTATTATAATTAAAGTACTATAATTTAAAAAGTACTAATGAAACACATATAATTAGTATTTAGCCGTGTCGCTTATGTTACTAATGCTTTGATTTCTATTTATGTGTATGATAAAATATTTATCGAAAAAATCAAAACTTACTTCTATAATTTTCATATTTTGAAGACATCTAACATCCAAATGACTAAAAAATAATTCTTTTTTTTAAAATAAGTATATAAAACTTTTATTTAACATCCAATTAATTCTCTTTCACAAAATTGATCCATTTTTAGGTAAAGTAATATTTTTAATTACGACTTTATGTTAACATTGAGAATCGCTGATAAAAAAATGTAAGTGTTGACAACTTTTAATATTATAATTTACATAAAAATATCATTAAAATATTCTAGCAAGAATTTAGAATGATACTGATTACGGACAAACGATATCATGTGAAAAACACACGTGTATATAAACACTTGTAAGTACGACATAGGACTGTAATTTTTCACTGAAAACGTGTCAATAGCTAAATGGAGAATTTTGATCTAACTTTTTACGAGTGTTCCAATGCATTTATACATCATTTATTTAAAAGTATAAAAGTGACCAGTAATAATTCTACATATTTTTAAATTTTTTTCCGAGTGGAATTGGGTATTAAATCCTGATCCAAATCTCTTAATCAACATTTTATATTTTAATGTTGTAAATAAAAATATATGATCAAAACAAGAAATTCTATTAAAAATAACTAATCAAATTTTTGGTAAAAATTAATCATTAATAAAATAAGTATCAGCATTAAAAAAAATCTTGTCACAAAAAACTATGTAATAACCTTAGCTAATTTCTTCAAAAAATAATTTGTGTTTTCTGACTAAAATATTTTATCCACTAAAGTTGAAATAATATACACGAATCTTCGTGACACTCTCTTTTCCCTCACTAATGTAATTGACCCATTTGATAACCAACCGCGGTGGGTTGAGAACAGAGTCCCCAATGACATTGTCCTTCAAAAACTTTCGCCACTACAGTGCCAAAAATATTGACGCCACTTGTGTCTCTTTTGTCTTTAAACTAAATAAACTAGAAAGCAAAAGAAAAGAAAAGAAAAGAAAAAGCAATACCATATCCAATATCCCCAGCTAAACAGCCTTCATTGTTGTGAGCATTATTCTCACTCTCTCCAACACCAAATTTCCTTTTAAGATCTGCCCTTTTTTTTCCTTCTTTACAGTTTTATCTAGTTCTCCAAAATCTAGAATGGTCTTACGCTACTCATGATTAAAGTTGATTTTTTTCTTTCTGGGTACTTGTAAATTTGGTATTTTTATTCTCAAATTGAACTAAACATCGGGTTTTCTTGACCACTTTGCTGCTAAATATAGATGTCAGCTACCATACTGTGAATTAAACTTCAGGTACTTTCATCTCTTTGATTAAAGTGCTATATTATTATTCACATGCTGTCATTTCCCCTTGCAATCTGCTACTTCTTTTGTTTTAATTGTAGGAACCTCAATGCTTTATTCTTTTCCTTAATGATTATATTTGAAACTTTGTGCCTGTGTTTGTTTTGGGTTACTTGGCCTGGAACTAACTCTACGTGCCAAATAAGGTCTTGACTGAGAAGTGCCGTTTATGCTGAATGTTTTGAAAGTCAGTTTTGGGGATGAATGTTTAACTTTTTACTTTCTTAATATCCCCCCTTTTTTAATTATAGTAGGATGTTACTTTACTTGTTTGTTGAGCAGTGTGAAAGATATGGCTTTCCAAAGAACAACTGCAACCATGATTGGATTTTGGCTTGTGGTGTTGATGGTTCTCTCCAAAGGGTTATCTTCAACTGGGGTTGTAATGAATGATTCCACAATACCTGCTTTTGTAAATATCGGGGTTCTCTATTCTTTCAATACTAGTGTTGGTAGAATGGTGAAAACTGCTGTAGTAGCTGCGGTTGAAGATGTAAATTCTGATCCATCTATTCTTGCCAACACTAAGTTGAAGGTCTCACTGCAAGAAGATACCAAATACAGAGGTTTTTTGAGCATTGCTGAGGGTATGTCCTTCACAATATTTCCGCCTTTTTCTGTGTTAAAACATAAAAAGCATCTTCTTCAGTTACACAAGTTACTTCAAGTTTGGCAGATTATAACTCGTTTAGCATAAACTGTGTAACAGCCTTGCAGCTCATGGCGACAAAAACTGTGGCTATAATCGGCCCCCAGACCTCTACAACAGCTCATGTCATATCTCATATAGCGAACGAGCTACAAGTTCCACTGCTATCATTTACAGCCACTGACCCTACCCTTTCTTCACTTCAATTCCCATTCTTCATTAGAACTGCTTTTAGTGACATTTATGAAATGGCTGCAATAGCAGACCTTGTAAACTACTATGGATGGAGAGAGGTTATTGCAGTTTATGGTGATGATGACCATGGGAGAAATGGAATGGGTGCATTAGGAGATAAGCTCGCCGAGAGACGTTGCAAGATCTCATTTAAAGCACCTATGACTCCTGAGGCAACTAGGGAGGACATTACTGATGTGCTTGTTCAGGTGGCCTTGGCAGAATCCCGGGTTATAGTTCTTCACACAAGTACTGCTTGGGGCCCAAAAGTGTTGAGTGTGGCAAAGTCTCTGGGAATGATGGAAAACGGGTATGTCTGGATAACAACTACTTTTCTGTCTACTTGGTTGGATATAGGTAGTCCCCTATCTTCGGATGCAACGGATGACATGCAAGGAGTCATTACACTACGTATGCATATACCAGATTCAGAGCTCAAAAGATGGTTTGTTTCTAGGTGGAAAAACTTGACTACTGGAAAGACTGCTAATGGTGCCCTTGGTTTGAGTACCTATGGTATCTTTGCATATGATACAGTTTATGCTCTTGCTCATGCACTTGATACATTTTTCAAACTAGGGAATCAAATTACATTTTCACAAGATCCAAAGTTATCTCAACTACGAGGAGACAACATGCATCTTGATGCTGTGAAAATATTCAATGAAGGAAATCTGTTGCGTAAATATTTTTATGAGGTTAACATGACTGGTGTATCAGGTCTATTCAAGTATACATCTGATGGAAACCTTGTTAATCCTGCATATGAAATCATCAATGTGATTGGAACAGGGACTCGGAGGGTTGGTTATTGGTCTAATTACACTGGATTATCAATTGTTCCTCCGGAAGCACTTTATTCAAAACCACCTAATCAATCCAGTGCAAGCCAAAAACTACTCCCTGTGCTTTGGCCAGGAGATACAACCCATAAGCCCCGTGGTTGGGTTTTTCCAAACAATGGAAGGATGTTAAAAATTGGAGTGCCAAAAAGGGTTAGCTACCGAGAATTTGTCTCTCAAGTACAAGGCACTGACATGTTCAAGGGATTTTGCATTGATGTATTTCTTTCTGCAGTGAACTTGTTGCCCTATGCTGTCCCCTATAAATTTGTTTCATATGGGGATGGTGACAGCAATCCTAGTAACACTGAGCTTGTCCGTCTTATCACAGCGGGTGTGAGTATCATTCCAATTAGTTTTGTGGAGCTTGGATGTTTTATGATACTTTCTGAGACCAGTTTAATTTTTTTTTCTTTCCATACAGGTTTTTGATGCTGCAGTAGGTGACATTACAATTACTACAGAAAGAACAAAAATGGTGGATTTTACTCAGCCATATATTGAGTCTGGTCTAGTGGTAGTTGCATCAGTTAAGAAGACAGATTCCAATGCTTGGGCATTTTTGACACCATTTACACCAATGATGTGGACTGTCACAGCTATCTTTTTTCTACTAGTGGGAGCTGTTGTTTGGATTTTAGAGCATAGACTGAATGATGATTTTAGGGGACCTCCCAAACAACAACTGGTCACAATTTTGTGGTAAGGAAATCTGGTCGTTCTCTCTCCCTTTCTCAAGCTCACTATATTGAGTCACACGTGTTGATACGTACAGTAATCATATCAACCAACACTATGGTTCAATCTGATTCACTTCTAGCTCTGGATTTGTTTGTAACTTCTATTCATGTTTTATTTGACAGGTTTAGTTTTTCGACCATGTTCTTTGCTCACAGTAAGTGCCAATTCTTTGTCTTCTGTGACATCTATGGTCCATGTATAAGTAGTGGCTATGAGTTTATCAACTTGCTCTTTTCTGTACTATGTAGGGGAAAATACAGTGAGCACTCTTGGTCGCTTTGTGCTGCTAATATGGTTATTTGTAGTTCTAATAATTAACTCAAGTTACACAGCAAGCCTGACATCTATCCTCACAGTGCAACAACTTTCTTCCCCTGTTAAAGGCATTGAAACTTTAATAAATAGCAAAGAGCCTATTGGCTACTTGCAGGGTTCATTTACTCGAACTTATTTAATTGAGGAAATTGGTATTGAGGAATCCAGACTAGTACCTCTAAAAACACCAGAAGAAACTACAAAAGCACTTGAGAAAGGTCCCCATAAGGGTGGTGTTGCTGCATATGTTGATGAGCGTGCTTACATTGAGCTCTTCCTTTCAAGCCGGTGTGCCTTTAGCATTGTAGGTCAAGAGTTTACCAGAAATGGATGGGGATTTGTAAGTATCTCCTTACTAATGGTCCTAATTTTCTCTAGTTTTTTTTTCTTTAAATGTAATTTGGTACTTGGCATGCTTTTCTCTTTCTTATCTATTCCCTTTTTCCTAAAGAAAATGTAGATGCATTTTCTCTTGACTATTCTAATTGAAACTTTGTTCTGCTCTTTACACTGTCCACTACAGTAATACTCAGTCAAGCATAAAGCAATGGGGAAAGGGGATTGAATGATTTATCTATACTAAATCCGGGGAAAACTTTACTGCAAAATCATAAATAAAAGCTTTTTCCTATCTCATCTATTAAATAGATTCCAATTTTGTGGTCTAACAGAAATGCTTCACAGCCACAAAATAATGCTTACATATATTAGTTTAGTTTTTTCATCAAGATGTAGCAAATTTTCCATGTTTTCTCCAGATTTATCCTTCCGTGTTCGATGTTACTCAGCAACTTTCCTAAGTGAACTAATTTAACTGAGCATGTTTTGGTCTGTGTATAGTTCTTTGAAGCTTGTAAGCATGCAACAATAAAGAGTAAGCATTAGAGGGAAAATCATGGAGCTTTTACTTGATTATTTTTAGCCGGAGCATATTCTTTCACCTACCAACTACCAAGCTAAACTTGTTATTCTAAAACGGGAAAAAAAAGTTGATAGGATGTTACCTTCCCTTCATTTTTAAGTTTAGCACTGTAATCTAGTTCAAGGTTAATATACCATGCTCAATTCTTGGCTCCCTACGTTATCAACTGATAGTAGTGTTTTACTATTTCTTCTCCTTGATTTTTCTTCAGGCCTTTCCGCAAGACTCACCGTTAGCAGTTGACCTATCAACTGCCATATTGGAGTTGGCAGAGAATGGAGACTTACAAAGGATCCATGACAAATGGCTTTTGAGCAGTGCTTGCCTATCACAAGGTGCAAAGCTTGAGGTGGACAGACTCAATCTGAGAAGCTTTTGGGGCCTCTATCTGTTGTGTGGGTTGGCATGTGTGCTTGCTCTCCTTATATATCTTGTTCAGACCATGAGGCAGTACTCCAAGCACGGCCCAGAGGAGCTTGAGTCTTCCGGCCATGGCTCAGGATCTTCACGTCTGCGCACATTCCTTACATTTGTAGATAAAAAGGAAGAGATAGTTAAGAGCCGCTCCAAGAGAAAGAAAATGGAGGGCATATCATACAGAAGCACAAATGAGGTTGGATCATCCATTATCTTCAACAAAGAATATTGTCAGGCATCATCAAACAGAATTGATTCAGCTAATGAAATCTAACTGCTACATATTTATTTGGTCCTCATAATTTTGTAGCCTCTTGTAGTAACTACTTGTGCATCACCCTTCATTTTTCATACCCTATTGCAACTGCTGGGTTCCTACTACATTTTCTTTTTCTTTTTCAGTACATTTGTAAGATATATCAATGTGTCGAACTGTAACCTAAGCGTGGGAACAAGGTGGCTTTGCAATTTTTGTTCGTACTTGTGGTTTGTGTAGGATACGTAATATTGAATGAAATCATCTCATTGTAATTTCTGTAGTCCTGGAAGAGAAAATTTAATGCATTTTAGTCTGTCATCAGTTGTCTTTCAATTCTGACATGGGTTATTGTAACACCGTTATAAAACTTTTCTGTTGAATCAAGATCTGAATCTCAGTTAAAAGAAGTATCTACTATTAATATCTAATTGTGTCTTGAATAAAATTGTCTCTGAAAAAGAACATTAGGAAATCACAGTTTTTTTTGGTAATCATAGGGGAAAAGCCCAAGAAAAGAAAACTGCACTGAAATGAAACACGGGGATGAAACTCTTATAAAATCCGACAAAAGTAACCGGCTCAGATGAGCTGAGGATTGCTCAAAAATAAAGAACTCTTCCATATAACAAGCACGATTAGTTAAGTAAACATGAACAATTCTGATTCTCCAGTTAGAATTTAGAAGCCTGTGAATGGCCTGAATCAGACTCCACCTATAAGCACAACCTTCAGAACCACCAGTGAGACAGACTCCACCCATAAGCACAACCTTCAGAACCACCAGTGAGACAGACTCCACTCATAAGCACAACCTACAGAACCAGCAGAGAGACGCTTAACTGCCTGAGTATCCACCTGAATCTCCACTGCTTGCATACCTCTTGATTTGGCCAAAGATAAACCAGCAAAAACTCCCCAAAGCTCCTCTATAAAGGATGAACTAAAGCCCATTTTTCTATCAAAACCACAAAGCCACCTTCCATTCCCATCTCTAATTAGCCACCACATGTTGGCAAATGCCAGTATCTTCATGAACAGAACTAGCCAGTGCTTGGCGGGATCCATCATATCAAGGTTTCACGTTTGGATTGATCTTTAGGCAGAGGCATTGTGCCTCCTCTTTAATGCTTACAGTTTGTTTGAATGACGTTCCAAGGCTTATTATAAGGCCTGACAAATGAAGGGTCATGATCATGCTGATTCCGCCATGTCCAGTGTATGAAAGGCAGTGGCCCAAAAGGCAGACCAGGGCTGCTGATCTTTATATCCCATGAATTCAGCAAGGTTGTGATTTATCCAAATACTCAGATTACAAGTGAAAAACTCATTTCTAAACTGAAGAACCACTAAATGAATTCAAACAGTAGTGGCTGCTAAAGGGCAGTTTCACAACAAATGAAGGATTGACTCCGCTATTAAAGGGCAGCGATGACAGTAAGTAGCACCTGTGCCCCATCTGGCAGTACACAGATTCGTGGGAAGGCGAGCATGAGCTATTTGCCAAATAAAAACACCAATTCTCTTATTGGTTTCAAGCTTCCAGATATTTTTTTCCAATCCACATTATTCTCCAAACTATCAAAACCATACGCACTAGCAACTGAAAAACGACCAAGTCTATCTCCAAGCAAGATTATTCTGTCCACACTAGCATCCTGGGAGGGAGGAAGGAGGGCTGTTATTTGAGGAATGACTTCCATAGTCAATATAGTTGAAATAAACTCCATGTCCCAGTCCCCATCATCCTTGACTAAATCAGACATCCTCAAATGAAACCACTGATCTGGTATATGATGAACCTGATCAAACAACTTGAGATCCTTCCCAATTCATTTCTCTCTCCAAACATTAACAGTGGTGCCATCGCCTAATGATCTATGGGGCCATATTTTCGCTAGCGATTTCCAAATACTAGAATCAGTCACTTTAACCTCTATAGTGCTGTTAGACAGAGAATGCCTACCATATTTTATTGTGGACATAATCTCTGGCGATTTAATGCCAAAAACAGTGTTAGATCAAAATGTATTAAATTTGCTAATCCAGGAACTAAACCTTAACATTTTTATTTATAGGATAAAAATAGTATAATACAAACAAGTTTAAAGGCCAAATTAATATTTAAGCCATTATAAATGTCAAAAATTTCTAACCACCACTATAAAAAAATTTAAGTTTAAAGGTGATACACACTAAGAGTATAAAATAATTTTACATTGTCATTCAATAATAAATTATTATTAGTATGATTTTTAAGATAATTTAATAAAAATCAACAAATTTATCATATATGATAATTTGTGATTAAATGATCGTGTAAAACTATTTTGCATTATTAGTGCATAGTTTTTTCCTCAAAATTTTATAGTAGTCTTAACAGTAACAATAATAATCGTGTTAACATAACCAAAATGTATTATATTTGTTTGTTTAAAGACTAAAATTTACAATTTTTATGTACAAGGTTAAAACAATAAAGTGTGAATTGCTAGAGATCTCACTTCGACTAGTGATATGATCAAAATAGAGTATATAAGTGAAGGACAATCCTCACCCTAAGAGGTAGCTTTTGGAGTTGAGTTAAACTCATAACATACATATCTAAGATGATATCAAAGTCTATCCTAGCAATTTGTTGTTGGACATATTGTGTCACTCACTATCGAGCTACTATTGCACTACTTATAAATATTTAGTCTTGTAAACTTCACGTTTGAGATGTCCCTACTCAACGTAAGGGGATGTGTCAAAGATCTCATAGCAATTCTCACCGTATGAGTTAACTTTTGAGATTGAGTTAAATTCATAACGTATATTTCTAAGATAGTATATTAAAGCTTCTAAAATCTAAGAGGCTTTGATTGCACAACTCAAATCCTATACTACAACCTTAATTATTGTTGTAAACCCTAGATGACAACCTTCATTGTTGTCACAAATCCTTGTGCCTTTATTGCATAAACACTATGTTGCCCCTACACAATTTTCTTCTTTTCTTTATCTTGTACCTTTGTTGTTGACAAAGAGATGCATCAAAGACTAGTGGACAAACTCATACACTTATCTCATACTGGACCAAATATTACCTTTGTTGTGGGTTTGATTAATCAATTTATGCACCAATTGAAGGAGATTCACTTGCAAGTTGCACTTAGAATTCTGTGATGCCTAAAGGGGACTCTAGGAAGAGGAATTTTATTCAAACAAAATAGAAGTGTGAGCCTTAAAACATATACAAATGTTGACTATGCAGAATTAGTTGTGAATAGGAGGTCAACTACAGGATATTGCACCTTCCTTGGGGTGAACATAGTGACTTGGAAAAGTTTAAAACAAAGTGCAATAGCTAGATACAATGCTAAAGTAGAGTTTCCAACAATGACACAAGGGGTATATGAACTTCTTCGACTAAAGATTATCTTAAAAGATTTATTGTGATAATAAATCTACAATTGACATAACCCATGATAAAATCAATCATATTAAAGTAGACAAGCACTTCATCAAAGAAAAATTAGACAATAGTCCAATTTGCACTCCATATATATCCTCTCAAGGCTCACTCATAGACATTCTTATTAAGGAACTAAATAGCAACAAATTTAAAAAGATTGTATCCAAGCTAGAAATGAAAAACACCTATTCACCAACTTAAGAGGGAATGTCAAAAATTATATACATGATCTAGAATATATAATTAAGAAAATCTAGTATTTATTTCCTATTAGTGCAGGTTTAGTAAATTAAAAAATATCTATAATTACATAGATTTGATTTCAAAATAAATTGTCATTTTATTTCCGAAATTAGCTTATAAAGCTATATATATATATATATAGCAAAATTAATATATAGAAATCAATTTATGTTTTCCTAAAATTCTAGATGAACAAATACAAAGACCAAATTAATAACTAAACCATTACAATTTAACATTTAAAAGCCTTTTTATTATTATTTGTTTTATTTTACAATTCAATTATATCCAAGTTATAAGAGTGTAAAGGCAAATCAAAATGATATTTACCCTATTATTGCAGAATAAATTTCGTTGAAATATTGAATCCTCATAATGCTAGAGATTACATTTGATAGCATAACCCTGAATCAGATGAAGTATGATATGACTATATATATGCACACACTCAATAAGGTTAGATTAATATACGTATATACATACATTATTACATGTTATAAAATATCAACGTTTTTAAAATATCTTTGGAAACATTCTTCCTCCTTGCAATATTGGAGTATAACTTTATACACTTCAATCAAGAGTCTT
Source organism: Pachyrhizus erosus (assembly GCA_026544285.1). Taxonomy (NCBI): domain Eukaryota; kingdom Viridiplantae; phylum Streptophyta; class Magnoliopsida; order Fabales; family Fabaceae; genus Pachyrhizus; species Pachyrhizus erosus. The sequence continues at coordinate 19,305 of JAMLFT010000573.1, forward strand.
GGGTATCGACTTGCAAAGTAGTTGCAGAATCCTTCAGGAATAGGTCCTACTAGTTCCTGAAAAGCCAGTACGAAATTAGAAACTATATATATATATGGCTGGAGAAAGCTATCATGTCCTTTTGAGTAAAGATATCCAGCTTATGCACGACTTGTTATCATTCTTTAATTATTTGGTATCCTTGAAGTTTATGCTTTGAAGATTATACATATCATGTGCTAACAAAGATGCATGTTGAAATTTTATATATTACAGGCCATCATCACCAGCACAAATTAAATATTATCTCCGAGTCACAGAGGCTCATAATATTTCAGTGAACAGTATTATATGTATTGAAAACTCAATCAGTCTAGTCAGGCACATCAATGTAAAGAACGAATGTAAAAACGTTATCTGGCAACTAAATCAACAAGGCATGCCCATAAGATCCAACACTATTTCCTAATCATCACACACACACACACAGTATGTCATCATCCTAGAAAACAAAGTGAAAATACTATCATAGCAACACCATTTAATAACCAATCATTTGTGCCATTGACTTGTCATAAGAATTTAAGGTTGGATGTTGATATGCGTTTGGCTTATAATTCAATACACAATATGCTTCATCGTAGACAGATTGTTTTACAATTATACTTTTTCCAAATAGATACAGTTCCACATGATATTGCATAGCATATCGTTGAACAGATGTCTGGTGAAGTAAAAGATTTGCTGTGGTTTAGGTTAAAAGTAATGTCTAGTTTAATGTTACATGGTTCATGATTCAGTTTGATAGATGTTATGAGTACATCTACATGCTACAGGACTTCTGATACGAGGTAAAGGGAGCAGACTTTGCAAGCTTGCTATTTAAGGTTAAAAATGTACTAGAATTGGATCACTCTGCACAATCTTCAAACTACAATACAAGTCTGAACACTACAAATCAAGAAAACCTTTGTTGCGATGGGAAAAGTCTCACTCGAGCACCCAAAAAATAAATTTAACTATCCCTCAAAGAATTCAATATCTAAATCTGTCATTCCGTCTAAATAATTGAGGAATGAACTCCCTGTTTTTATTGTGTCAATGCTTACACTGTGTAGAATGATGCCTTGAACATTTTGACCACAACCGGTTTAGATATTAGACTTAATTTTGTAAAAATTGATTGCAAAGAAAAAAAAATAGTAGTCTGTTTGGTATTGTAATGCAAAATCAATTTGAAAATACCTATTTAATAAAATACATGAGATATTGAAGAACCAACTCAGTATAATTGACATTAAGGACATTCTTGGAAAATAAGTGGGTCAAGCTGTTAGTGTTGCTATATTTTTTAACTTCTGCTAGACACATACATACGAGGCACCTTGAAAATAATGCAAATCAATATTTGCTAATTTGTTAAAATGATAATAGGCATCAAAAACATTCAGGTACAAATGTTCCAACTTTCATAGTAGATCTTCATCTGCTAGGCCACTCGCACCCAACCCGCAGGTTCCAAACCTGGCCCGTGGGATTTGGAGCGGTTTGGGGTTATTTACTATTGCATACACATGGGGTGAGTCTAGGGCCAATCAGCCTCACAACCAAAGAATAAAAAACTAATTAAATTTTATAATTAGTTACTAGTGTTCTTTTGAAGTGTCTTTTATATCAGGTTAACTTCATATTTTCAATCATGATTCATGAGATGGTGTCTGCATTATGACTGTTTAGTTTTTGCTATTGCTATAAATTTGTTAGAAATTTTCGTAGGAATGAAGTTGAGCAAGCCGAGTAGGGTTCCTATTCTATTATTTATTTTATACGGGTGCGTAGGAGATTTCGTTCCCAAGACCCACGAGGTGAGTAGATAGGGATCAAACATTAATTTTGGGCCAAAGGGTGCAACATGGGGTAAGTTAGCAAAATCCTACGCCCAAACCCACCATGTTGCAAAGCCTATCCAACCAAAATAAAAATGAAAGAACAAATTATGTTAAACCAAGAAAGAACCTGAATTTCTTGAGGCAATTCTCTATAGTGATTTAGTTTGTTTCTCATAACTCGCAACAAGTCTCTAACACTGATAAAATTATACCGCCGGTAATGACCGATGTTAGCAATGAAAGCTGGTTCCATCCTTTCATCCCATTTTCCACCCAAGGCCACTGTGGCAATGCTTTCTAATGTTACCAAAAGATCAGAATTAGTCTCTCTATTTTCCAATTCCACCCTGTCACTGGTGTCTCGTAAAAAGGAAAGCCTCATTTCTGAACTCCAGAAAAAAGGATGGTACAATACTTCGGTCGCCTTTGGCCTGGAAATAAAGAAAATAACTTCTTAAGTAAAATTGCTAGCCTGTAACCAGAGAATTACACAGATAAATGCGAGAGATATAACAAACACTCTTGGACCTCTATGCTCTATCTAAAACCTAAAGCTTTTAAGAGAGTTGGCAACAACTTCCAGTCCCTCATATTATAGGAGCTACCAAACAGTCCCTCTAATTTTAATTTATGCAATCAAATGTTTCATATTTGTCTAGTTTTTTCAATCATGTGCAAATGATAGCCTTTATGACTCCTTAACAATGGGGGAAATGGCAGTTCAGAGGTTCGTGATGCTTAGTTGTGGAGATCCCCTAAAGTGGCTACCAAAATAATTAATACCATTAGAGTGGCTACCAAAATAATTAATACCATTCCTTCATTATTATTGCCTGATGATAAAAAATTCTTTTGCCCAGACTGAACCTTCACATGCAGGTGCATACAAGGCAAAGCACCTTCACCCCCATTTTTTTCCTCAAATTTGTAATTTGAGGACTTTCCGGAAAGAATAAGCCAACCGTGCCTCATTGACTAGACCACAGCTTTATGCATTATTTTTAATAATAAAAAATGAAACGTGTAATTAAATTAGAGAAGAGAATTAAGTAGCACAAAATAAGAATTGTGGAAAAGACTCCCTGAATCCTGACATCAGCAGACCTTCAAAAAATCAATAAATATTTCAATAGATCAATTATTAGATATTATCAAAATAGGATACACTCTTGCATCTTATCTTATTATTCATAATTTGGAATTCGAGATTTCACCATTTTATACCACAAGAAAAGTTATGAAGGTACATGAAAATATATATTTCTATTCTCCAGAAAATGCATTGAATGACAATGATTTACCTTAGATCAGGGTTAGGGTTTAATAAACGACTAATAAGATCTTTGGCTTCAGGAATGAAGTCCACTAAGAAAAGATCCATTTGATTTTTCAAAATATTGATATCCCGTTCAATACGTTCGCCAAATGGATGTCTCCCCCCAGTAATGCAGAAAAAGAAGACACAACCTAAACTAAACATATCTACTGCCCGTGTTTGGCGTCCTTGAACAAGTTGTTCTGGTGCTTGCCAGCCCGAACTGCCACCACCTGCAATTAATTGGTAAATCTTAATATGAGAATAATAAACTAATTAAAGTCCTGCAGATTAAAACGTAGGATTCAACAAAAAAAACAAGTTGAGATGAAAAGGGAACCAAAAAAGGAAAAAGTGAAAAGACAGACTTTTTAGATGACTGTTAAAGTTGAGTCTGAAATCTGAATAATATGAGAATGGATTGATATGGAAACAAATTGGGAAAGAAAACAAAATTAGGAAACAACAACTAAAATTACTTCCTAAATTATATCAATTGATCCCACAATAAATTATAACGATTTTATGAGATACATTGAAGACATGCTAAGACACTCAAAAGTATTTTGGAGATGTTTTGAGATATTCTAACACTCCCCTCGAAAACTTAATAGGCTTTTAGCTTGTTACAAATAAAATACCAAAAATTATGTTAGCCCCATAAGCCATAGCTAAAAAGACAATTAGAGAATGTGGAGATGTTGGAGAAGCAATTTGCAATACAAGCACCAGTAGAAAATAACTCAGCAAAGATGACTGGATGTCATAGAAGGTCAGGTTTGGGAGGCAATGCCAAGGCTAGTGAAGGAGCTGGGTCCAAAGGTCAGTCTGCAGTCACTTAGCATCCAGAGGTGATAGGGACTCTGAAGGAGGCTGTGGCCCACATGATAGTCATAGAAAGGGCAAGTAATAGTGGAAGCTTCCTTGATAAGAGAGGTTGTGGTCTAGCAGCCTCAACTAGCCCAGGAAGAGGAGGAATAGGTACAGTAGAAGACATACAGAAGGGCACAAAATCAAAGAAGGAAACACTGGCTGAGATGAGGAAATGTTGAGTAGGAAAAACAATTGTTAAAAATATGATTTATTCTATTAAAGATATGTTTTATCTTCTTATTAGTTTTTATTTTGTTTCCTTGCTATCTATAAATAAAAGGATTACATGTGTGATTAAACACACAATACAAAGCAATACATTATTTTTTTTTATGGTATCAGTAGTTCTAGGTTTTTATTTTTTCCTGCTATATTGTACCCTTGCATGAACAGTGTCACGACCACTATCTGCCTTGTTTGGCTGTCATCGAGACTTTCTTTCTCCAGCACAATCCCACCATCAAAGTCATCTTCCTTCAGCAACCACCACAAGCATTGACCCACCATCTTCTGCTACAACACACACCCTCAAACACCATCTTTCTCTAGCACGTGACTCTCATGTGCTATGCCCAGATCTATATATGAGGCTTTTTTCCAGCATACCCATCCTCTGACGACTCATTTCCTACCCTTTCCCACTTCCAGCAACCTCTACCAACCTGTTTTTCACCCTATTTGGTTGTTTTCCTCCATGGCCTCTCAAGGTTCTTCTTCGAACTTCACATCTGCTATGACTTTTACCACTATACCGCTAATCCCATGCAAAAAATTAACTGGGACCACCAACTACAGCACTTTGGCCATTGCTGGACAGTTGTGGTTCCAAGGCCAAGGCCATGTCGACCACCTTACTACCAAAGTTATCGACGTTCCCATTGTCGAGCGTCTATGTTGGCAGCAAATTGATGCCTCCTTGTGCAGTGTTCTCTCTTGCCCCTAATCCTCCACAGTTTCAAGCTTATCCTACCTATTTCAAGCTTCACCGTCTCTATAGCGTTATCACAGCTTTTAAGAACAACAAATTAGAAAACATGGATGTTCAAACCTATCTTGGTAGACTTGAACCTTTAATTGTTGATTATAACATTCTTATACTCTTTACTAGTAACACAGAGACATTTTACAAACAATGCAATTAGTTTTTCATGGTTCTTGCGCTTGCCGGTCTCACATCTGAACTTGATGTTGTCCACAATCAAATTTTGTCAAGACCTATTGTTCCTACCTATGACATGGTCAACAAACAACTACTTCGCCTCTCCACTCCTTGTGCCTTTGGTCAGACCTTTGCCTCTTTCGGTGATTCCTCCACTCATCTCCCACTCTTCTCGTGGTGGACACAATGGAGATCGTGGTGGTCACCATCATCCTCATTGCAATTATTGCAACCGCTATGGCCATGTTGAAGCTAAATGTTGCATCAAGACTAGAGAATAGTCAAAGCCAACAAATGTTGCCCAAGTTGTCTCTTCTTCTAGAGTTAACTCTTCTGCCTCACCTATAGATGTTACCATATCTGCTGCTAAATATCATGATCTTTTTCAACTCTGCGCAACCCAACCGCCTACATTAGCTATTATTGTCATGGCTAAATTTGGTAATCCTGATACCTTTATCTCTCAAGTTCCTTCCCTTGGACCCTGGATCCTTAACTTTGGTGTATCAGATCATATGACCAGTAACAAATCCCCTTTCTCTCAATTGTCTTTTTCAGACTCTGTCTTCTATCACTCTAGCAAATGGTTCTCACATTCTTGTTTAGGGCATTGGACAAGATCACCCTCCTGTAACTTATCCCTAACCTTTGTCTTATATGTTACCAATTGCCCATTTAATTTAATTTCAATTAGCAAACTTACCCAAACTCTTGATTACTCTGTTATATTTGTTAATAATTTATTTTTATTCAAGATCGACGTGTTGGATGGACGATTGGAACATGACACAAGTTTGAAGGATTGTACCAATTATCACCATTAGTGGCTTGTGTTTCCATTGTTTCCACAGAGCTTGCTCATTAGTGTCTTGGACATCCCATTTTGGACAAATTAGATCTTTTAGTCCTTGGCATTTCTTCCATTGTCATTCTTCAATGTGAGTCGTGTCAGTTAGACAAACACATTCATCAAACATACAATCCTCGTGTCAATAAATGTGTTGCGTCACTTTTTACATTAGTCCACTTTGATATTTGGGGTCCTAGTCATATTTATTCAACCTTAGGATATTTCTATTTTTTTATTTTCATTAATGATTTTTCCAAATGTACACGAGTTTTCTTAATAAAAAATTGTTCCAATGTTTTTTTTTTATTTTTCAAGAGTTCTCACATGAAATAAGCAATCGATTTAGTACTACAATTAAAACTTTGCGTATTGGTAATGCCCATGAATATATGTGTTTCCAATTTTAGTCTTTTCTAACTTCATAAGACATCCTTCATGAAACATCATACGCCTACACACCACAATAGAATGGTGTTGCTGAACGGAAAAATTGTCACTTAGGTGAAACAGGTCATACTCTCCTCCTTCAGTATGTCCCACTTCGTTTCGAGGTCATGCTTTTCTCATAGCATGTTTCGGGGTCATGCTTTTCGGAATTAGATATATGCTTCATAATCTAATTCCATACTCCATCTTGTATCATCAACAGGTTATATACAATGCCCCTCTTCAAATCTTTGAATACATGTGTTTCGTCCATGATCTTAAATCAAATAAAGATAACTGGTCGTCTAATTCTATCAAGTGTCTCTTCCTTAGATACTCTTGTTTTCAAAAAGGTTATTGTTGTTTGTCCTACATTATGCTGATATATTATCTCTGCTGATGTGACTTTCTTCGAAACTAAACCATTTTTCTGCTCCACATTTGACAATGTTTCTCTAGCTACCCTGTCATTTGTTCTGCTTGTTGCATCAACTCCAATCGTTACTCCTTCTCCAACACTAATACTTACCTACCATAAACACACACAACCACCACCTACGATGCTACTTATTGATCCTCTAACATCATCTCTTGCTACAACTGCCCCTCCACCAATCTCGTTTGCACTTGACCTTCCCATTGTTCTTCGTAAAGGTATCCGTTCCACACGCAATCCTAACCCTTTGTATGTCTTTTTCTTAATTATGCTCATTTATCTTCTTCCTATTTTTCCCTTATCAATTCATTAGATTTTGTCTTTATCCCTAAATCCACAAGTAAAGCCATGGATGATCCTAATTGGCTACAAGTAATTTGGAGGAAATGGCTGCTCTACATGCGAATGACACTTGGGAACTTGTTTCTTTACTTGTTGACAAGACCATAGTGGGTTGTCGTTAGGTGTATACCATGAAGATTGGTCTAGATGACATTATTGATCACTATAAAGCTCGCTTGGTGGTCAAAGGGTATACTCAAATTTTTTGGTCTTGACTATGGAGACATTTTTCTCCTGTGGCCAAAATCATTTCAATTCGTCTTTTGCTTACTACGACTATCATCCATCATTGGTTTTTGCCTCAGCTAGACATTAAGAATGTCTTCTTACACAGTGAATTGAGTGAAGAAGTTTACATTGATTAATCACCCAAATTTATTGTTTCCAACAATTCTTGCTTGGTCTGTCGACTTTATCAATCTCCATATGGCTTGAAGTAGTTTCCTCGTGCTTGGTTTGGTCATTTCAGTTTTGTCTTGCTTCAATTTGGTATGACTTGATGTGAGGTTGATCATTCTATATTTTCCTACACTCTCCATCTGGCCTTTACATCTACTCGATCATTTATGTTGATGATAGTATCATTACTGGTAATGACTCAACCAGCATTCTTCGACTAAAATCCCATTTTCATAGCCAATTTCAGACAGAAGATCTTGGTCCCCTCAAATAAGATAGATTGCCAAAAGAATATACAATATTGGCAAAAGAGGTTGTGGAACTCTAGGACTCCCACAATGCAAACCAGCTAAAAAAATCCATAGGCTTGTGGATATGTAGGTAATAGGAAGGCTCAAATGTGACTGGTGGAGTAATTTGGGCAAACATTAGCAAGTCATGGAGAGCAGTTGTGTAAAGTCCAACAATTGTCAATTATGGAAGCATAGTACCATTAAAATTTTGAGAAACAATGACACTATATGAGAAGCCCCATAGAGATGTTGATTGCCATAAGTTTACCAAACTTTGGTTTGCTTCCAAGCAAACTTTATTGAAAAAACTAAAGTCGCACACCGGCTAGAGATAATGTTAAGATAGAATATATAAGTAGGAGTTAACCCTCATCTTACAAGTCGGTTTTGTAAAGTTGAATTAGGTTCAAAACTCACAATTTTAATATGGATAAGAATTTATCCTAGATCCATTAACAAGCCATGCACCATACTATCCATGCATTAAGCCCAATAGTGTCGGACATGATGGGGTGTATTGGAAAAAACTCAAGTCTCACATTCACTAAAGATAATGACAAGATTGAATATATAAGTGGGAGGCAACTCTCACCATACAAGTTGATTTTGTATGATTGAGTTAGGTCCAAAACCCACAATTCTAAAAGACTCATAGGTAACTAACAAAATAGTATCACTCAAATACTACATTAGAACTATGAGGTTTTCATAGAGACAAGGAAAATGAGAGATATATGACTCTAAATAATGAGTTTAGATATAAATGGTACACAATGATAATAATAATGTGATACAACATATATGACTCATAATAATAATAATAATGTCTTATTTATGCAAATAATTAGGTCCAGTAATAGAGTACTAATACAAGTAAAGGCTCCCTTATACAATAAGACTACTAACCTTGATTAAATAAGGAATCAAATTGGGAAACAACTCATAAGATTGTTTCCACAATTAGATCACAAATTCAACCACTAAATGACAGTGATCTTTAAAGATATGTTGAGGATAAGCTAAGACATTCTAGAATACAATGAAGATATTAAGAGATGTCATCACCACAATAATCTATAGATACCCATCTCATGCTAGACTTAATTGGCTATTCACATGGTAAATGCTAGGAACATAAATAAATTAATTATTCTTCTAAGGAGTACTTACCAGTAGCATTATTACCCAAAGAAGACATATTTTCAAGAAGGCATTTGCTAATCCCCATATCAGAAAGCTTTGCACATAAGGATCTTTCCTTGATTATCAGAACATTATGTGGTTTCAAATCCCGATGTATTATTCCCAATTCATGCAAATGAACAACCCCAAAAACAATGTCCCTGTGTGTTGATACAAAAAATGTAAGTTAATTTAATAAGGTATAATATAAACTTAGAAAGTTAGCTTCCATGCATGAGCTTTCATTAAAGGAAGATTTATCTCAACCACAATCCTCAAATGAGTTGGATCAACTATGAATCGAAACTATAACTAAATATGTTTATTCTCAGGCTTTCTTTATTATTCACCCTATGTTTTCCTCCAACCTTTTACTATCATAAACCTTCATTTTTCGATTTTGTGTCCATTTCATCCCTTTGGTTTCTCCTATTGCATTCAAATGCTAAATTTATTCCAGTCAATTCTATTTGATCTTCTACTAATTGAACCTGCCTCAACCTTAGATGTTAAATCTAGCATCCCATTTATCACCCATCCTTTTCATTTATAGTTTTCTTTCTTTAGTTGCAAAAATGGTCCTGCACCTCAAAAGCAACAAGGTACATTTCTTGGCCTAAAACCAAACTACCATTATGAGATCTCAATCAACTAAAGACTTGGGCAATCCTCACCTCATTAGTTAGACTCCACCCAATTTCAAAATGGTATCAAAGCCTATCATAGATCTAATATTGAGTCACCCTCACTCAACTATTCAAAAATCCACCAGACCTAGCAGTTTTCCTAGTGCAATAAAAAAATTCAGTTCTCCAATCTCCATATTCTCGATGACCAATCTAGTATTCAGCAGGCGTGTTGAGATTCCACATCAATTATAGATATGGTCAAAGTAAAGCTGATAAAGGCTGGGGCAATCTTCACCTCATGAGATAACTTTTAAGATTAAGTTAGGCCTAGTCCAAATTCAAGATGGTATCAAAGCTTATCATAGGATTAATATCATGTAAAAAAAATGATAGTATATGTCTATTAATAAATTGTCAAATCAAGAAGACCTAATACCAACCTCATTAGTTTTAGTAATAGAGTAGATGGATAGCCATTTGCCTTCCAAAGATGTTCTATATTATACTTCTCTGTCTCCATTTGAGACTTTATCAAACTTCTGAAACCTTGGTACTTCCCAAATGTTGTGTTTTCTGATATATCTGAATAAATTTGAATCAAATCATCTAAATTGCATGTACAACGTTCCAGAGCAAGGTAAACAAAATCGCTGTCATACTCCACCCCATGCCATCGGACAATATTTGGATGATGATCAGACACAATGAGGTTTTGGATTTCTTTATAAGCTATGTCATGATGAGCCTTGACAAGACGTTTAACAGCAACTGCTCGGCCTTCATATATTCCCTCAAGGACAATGGTACCGTTGCTTCCCTTAGCAATCTCTTTATTTGAAACAAATAATTTACCAATCCTTCGTCCATCAACACTTTCATCAACTTGAATGAAGTGCTGCCATACTTCTCTATCATTATCCTTTTGTGTCAGAACATCCTCATCCTCCGGAGACAGGTGATTTTTCCTTTTATCGATGGTGCCATTTTTCTTCCCTGATTTACGTGTTTTCTTTTTCTTAGCAGGTGAACTTTTTAATTCTGACTCACTGTTTTGGTCCTTCAGTATATCTTGATTCTCAATCACTAGAGAATAGATGAGTGAAAAGGCCAGAAGAAAGATCGTAAACAATATAAGAGGTAATGGAGTTGGCCATTCACTTGTCCTGTTCAGATAACCTTCCCCTGGTGTCTCCACGAGAGGTTGAGGGAGCATCATATTATCATCATGACCATTGAATAATCTATCAATATTTGGCTGTGAAGGAAGCATTAGATTTGAGTTAGGCATTGAGAGCATACCATTTTCATGATAATCCCCAGGTAATCTTTCAGCTTGTGAAGGTTCAAACAGAAAATTCTTTTTCAGGCGAAAGACTTTGTTTATCTCTTGACATGGGTATGGCATCGCAAAATTGAGGCTACTGTCAGAAGCATACTCATCCTCTACATCAAAAGAGGTATGTTGGCATAATAATACAGCCTCAAATTCAGCTACTGCCATAGTCCACAAAACTATTCCTGAGCTAGGACCAACAGATTTAAGAGAATAATCTGTTCTAAATATTTTAAGTAGCAGCTGTGGTGAATTTAGCTTCACAGGATCAGCAAGATCCTTAATCTTTACATTGAGGATATTTGTAACCCCCTGCCTGCCATCACTCCAAGGTGCAGAAGCATTATCAAAATCAGACATCGCATGGATTTTAATAATTGATCCAGTTTTAGCATCAACTTCAAACAAAGTGCTTCTTTTGGATCCAAGTGTTACTGCTCCATCATCTGAAAAGGTAGGTGTACTGGCTACATATTCTGCAATAGATTCTGAGATTCTCTGCGTATATGAAAAACCAATCAACAGAACATCAAGTTCAGTATTCAAAAAAAAAAAAAAAAAAACAGCAATTAGATAAACATAACTTTGAAAACACCATAGGCCATAAGAAATTTTAGCATAAGTAATAGTTGATTACCCACCATTGCAGAAAATTATTTAAATAGCAATAAAATTGTCTGTCAATTTGTTTTCTCAGTTATAGGTATGAGACTGTGATAAAGAAAAAACAAAAAACATTTAGCTATATATAGAGTTGGAACAAGCACAACCTGAGACCTATCTTAGTCTTCCTGAAAACCGTTTTTGGAAATTTATCTATTGGGAATAGATCAATTTAAAGCTTAGGTTCATGAATTTTTCAGATCCATGCATGAAGTCTTATCCCATGTACTTAGGAAGTAGCTCTTGCATTGATGCTTCTAGAAAATCATATGTGTAATTCAAATTTGTATATATGTGCAACCAGCTGAGTGCTTCTACACTCTATCATTTCACAAATTTCAGTCTCAATATTCAACTGCCATAAAAGGAAATATCTCGCATTTTCTATAAGCTTCAAAGCATGAAGTTCAATCTATGCCATTGAAAGGATTTTGATCAGTTAACTCTAGACAATTAGCAGTATTTCTGTCAAAAAGCAAGTATTGATTTGCTTCTTGAATTCAGTAATTGGTAAGTTACGATACAATCTCTATTTATTTGTTTTGGTGGCCCCAGGGGGAATGAAATATAAACTACCACAAATATAATATATTTTGGTGATATTTTAAGCATTTAGTCAGAATGTAAAACATTTTTACACCGTGCATATGACTTGCTAAGTGCATATATTCATTTATGCTATTCTTCAAATAATGTATCATGCTGCGTTATTCCCGTAAAACGCCAATGCATATTTGCAAAATTTCAACCATTTCCAATCAAGAGCAAGGGTAACTTCCAAGCAAGAGTTAAATTCAAGAAATTTGTCTTAAACCACCATAAAAACTCCATCACTTAAGAAAAGCATCAACAACACAACAATCACAATGCTCATGTGTATCTCAAGACAAATACCATTTTACCAAAGTGCTTATCGTGCATATACAATGACCAGTCATTCCCTTCCCCGCATTCCATGAACCCACTCATTAGTGCCGCAGATGCATTTTCTTTACCATTATCCATTTTTATCGGAGCTTGATATGATTGGTAGATTGGTGATCCTGTCGAGAATGACCATATCACCCTTGCGGAACCACTCTCCGATCGGTCCACCAAATACACAGTCCCATCTAGGGTAGCAATCAGAGCCGTGGTTGCAACCTTACTGTCAAAGAAAATATTTTTACCAAGCAGAACCACATGGTCAGAATACCACTGCCCAACAGAAACAATTAACACAATTACAAAACCATGATAACCTAGAAACCATGGAATCAATCAACACGCACACGAGGACATAGATATCTTCAAAATTATAGAACACAACCCATCTCCGATACAACATATAAAATTAGTACAAAATTTACATAAAACAAGTTTGGACTCAAGAGGATTAAATGTTTCAAAAGTGAGCATAAGTTATCACACGTGTAATAAAATACTATAATTTATCTTATTTTGATGCTATTCCCATCTATATTATATAAAAACAAGACTTCAAATTGCAGTCCTTGATAAATCGTGGTCACGAGAACCCCCAAAACCATGATGATACGGATCATTTTTAAAACCTTGATTACAGTTTTTTTTTTTTTAAAAGAAACTGTAGATTGTAGTTAAGAATATTCAAGATGTCGGAGAAGTGATCCATATATATGACACTAGAATTGCTGAATGAAAACAGCACCGAGCCGTTCAAACAACCTTAAAATTAAGACTTGTAATACTTATTTTCCATAAGAAATACAAACGCAAATGAACGTGGTCGTTGTGAACTAAAACACGAGGGTAAAGTGGCATCAGTGAAGGGTAAATTTTAGGACGAAAAAGAAAGGAAATGAAAGAGAGTTAGGGGAACTGACGGTGGAGAAGAGAGAAGGGATCGTGAAGAGGGTCGATAAAGTCCACTGTGGATGTTGTGTTCTTCATTGAGATGGGGTGTTCCTGAGGTTGGGATGAAGAAGAAAGAGATTAGAGAGGCGAGGAGGAAGGAAATGGAGAAAGGAGGAAACTTCATGAGGATGAGGGGATTGAAGAGGGAATGTGTGGGTTGCAACAAATAAAGATGAGAAGAGGCTTATTGGGAAGGAAGGGTAAGGGAGAACAGCTACAGACAGCATGGAAGATTCCACCCTTCTTCTCCAATGTTTGGATTCCTCTTACATTCCGTGTTGGACTTCTACAAACAGAAACAAAAAATAAGTTATTCTTTTTATGTAAAAATCTTTCACATTGATAGTCAGAGTAAAGAAATGCAAGGGGTTAGTTAAGTTTGGCAACTGTTAACATCAATTGGGATACTTGTTAAGAAAGTAAAATGAATTTTTTTGTATTAAGAAGCGTAAAAATGTTTTTTTATAATTTTTGTAATTTTGTAAGAGTGTAGCTTTGTTAAGAAAATAAAATTAAGTTTTAGTTTTATTTTATTTTATAATAGGTTTATAAAATTTAAAATTAAACATAATTTTTTACTTAATTTTTTTTTTCAAATCTGGTGTACTAACCCACCAGTCCACTCTTAAGCAAGACACAGGTCGAAGTGTTCAACTTGTCCGAACTATAATGGATCAATATGTCCCAGCCATTTTTGCAAATTGACAAGGAGACAAGCCAAAATGGATGGGGTCAATTTGTTTTATCATTTCTAACTTCATGATTTTTAATAAAAAAAAATCTCGTTTAATTCTTTAATTGATGCTTATGTAGAAAGACCCTTGAGTTTTTCCTCTCTCAACTTTTGCAGATTTTAATTTTTAATTTTTTATAAATTTTTTACAACTTTTACCTCCTTTATCCTTAATTATAAGATATTGTTAGCAATTCATATATATTAAGAAAGTTGATTAATTTAATTTTTAATATTATATTTATTTATAGTTGAAATATTTTTTAAAATTATTCTTAAAATTATTAAAATTAATTATATCATTATTTTTAATTAATTATTTTTTACCTAAATAATTAATGTATGGATAGAGAATAATAATTGAAAAATTTTAAATTTTAAAATTAAACACTAATATTTCAAGTTAACACCATGTTTTTGAAAAATTATTCAACCTGTATTTTAAAAAAATTATAATAAACCCCTAAAATTATTGGCACCTTTTATTTTTTTTAAAATATAAAATCAAAAGATGAGATAAAAGAGTTGTAACATATTTTTATTGAAAAAGTGTATTATCGAAAAAACATAATATGCCATAAAAACCTCAGTTAAATTTGAACATTCCTTCTTTTTCACCGGGATGAAAATGAAAATCACAATTTGAATACAACACATAACTTCTACCATTGAAGAGACAATGGTGCTTTCAAGAGATGAATTTAACTTCAACTTAAATTGATTTCTAAGTTATATTTTGTTGGACTTAAACAAATATGCATTTTGTGTAGAAGAGAACGGAAACAAAATAGAGATCGACATTCAATAAACTCAGCCACTAAAGATTCATGTGACAAACAATTAAGAAATAAAACATGACTTTGAGGAACCAACCCATAACATGGAAGTTGATGGATCTATACTAGTGATGTTTTATTAGTTAGAAGTTTTCCTATTGTTGTTGGGTTAAATAAGAATTAGAAGTTTCATTTTTGTCATTAGCTTAAATAAAAATCAATTAAATGTTTTATATATTAGATAAGTTATTTTATTTTAAATTTTGAATGTATTAGTTTATTATAGTACGATAAGCTAGAGTATATTAACATTGTTTTTGGTGTGTATACCTATGATTATATGAAGTTGAATAATTTGAATCAATATTTTAAAACCTAGTTTGGACTGATTAATTGGATTGATCATATTAGAAATCTTACCTTTGTCCAGTTCGAGTTCATTATCAAATTGTATAAGCAAGTGATTCAATGTTGACTTTATCAAATTGGTCAAAATCAATAAAATTTTGGATTGAACCGGTGAAAAAAATCAATTGAACAAACCAAAAATTTGAATTTGTTACTTTTCTAAATTTTCTTGCCTTTTTTAAAAAACTTGCAAACGTATTGTACCCAAGAAGTAGCTAGTTGTTGCTTACCAGTTAGTTAAGAGAACAACACCAAACCACTACATCATCTTTAATTTTATAATATGTAACAAATATAATATATAATATATATCTTGTATTTAATTAATTAATGCAATTCAGCTAGTGACTCATTAGTTGAATCATTAACCCACTAACCTAGTACCTCAATCAAGTTGATCATGGGTTAGAGTTTTAAAACATTGATTTGAATAAAGTTATGATGCATTATTTTACATGGTATTAAAGCCTTTCAATTTGGAGCATACATAAATTGAAAAGATTCTCTTTCTTTTTAAAAATAACCTATGTTTTTATTTATGTGGCTTGAACATGATTTTCATTTCCATTGATAATAGGATCTAAATTTGAACAAAAGAAAACGTGTAGTAAACATACATTTTTAAGCAATGAAGACTGTAAAGTCATCTCTCATCTCTTATTGCAATACAAATAAAATGTGAAAATAAAAAAAAAATGATTACAAAATTGGTTACTTTAGTGTATTCAATCTTCACAAGTGTAATTTCATGTATTTGGAGTAGGACAAAACATGTAGGTGATGCATCACACAAAAAAAAACAAAAAAAAAAAACTAGGGATGAAAAAGAGTTCAATTTGGTCATGCTTAGTTTTATCAAATTCTATTGTCAAAGAAGTTCACATTGCGAGATTTAACCTCTACTTTAAATACAAATAAGTCATCGCTAAAAAGGATTAAGAAGCTTAGAATTATAAGATGTCACTTAGATGCAATTAAACCTTTTTTTAATGAGGAAAACAAGATAGCAATACTTAAGTTTTGTTTATTAATGTTGAAAAATGATATAATGCCACATGATCCTACTTTTAAAACCATGCACAACATTATTTATGTAGATGATAAGTTGTTTTTTATGACAAAAAGTCTACGAACTACTACATGCTTCCTAAAGAAGATGACGTGTAGTAATTTATCAAAGCAAAAACTTTATTGAAAAGGTGATAATGTTCTTAATTGCCATTGCTTGTCCAAGATTTAATCTTGAAGGCAATGAAACTTTCTTTGAAAAAAAACAGGAGTCTTTTCTTTGGTCACCCAAAAGCCAATAAGAAGGACTAGAGTTAAAAAAAATTTAACCCATCACAATTGGTCACTTTAGACATTGTAACGTAAAATTAAACATAAGAGAACTAATGTTTATTGATTAATAAAAATTTAATTTGTTGCTTAAAAATAATATTTTATTAGTAAAATTAAACTAAGTACAAACAAAAGAATATAAAAATATGAGTTATAAAGATTACATCATTGAAGTATAATATGAATGGATAACTTAGATGTGATGTGGCATAATGGACATACCTTTAGACCTTACTTTAAATTCCAAAGTGAGATGATTAAATTATCACTATTAGATATTCTTTAGTTTAATTTTAATTGTTCTTAATTTTAATAAAACATTTAAAATATTTTTAAATATTTAAAATACAAATAGAAATTTTAAATAATTATATTTAATAAATTTGAATTTAATTATCTAAGCTAAACGATTTCCAATTTCAAAAAAGTATTTATAATAATTTTAAAATTCAAAAAATAATTTAAAAATAAATAAATAACTAAAATTCATAAATTTAAAACTACTAATTTAATCTTCAATTATTCTTAGTTTTAAGAAAAAAAATTATAAAAGTTTAAAATTAAATTATCATAGATTTTAAATTATAACTATTTTTTTAGCAATTCATTTCAAAAAAATTAAAATTACTAATTAACTCCAAATAATTATAGTTTCAAGAAACAATGTACAATTTCATTCTAAGATATCAATTTGAAATATAAAATAATTGGTGCAATAATGATAGAAATTAAAGTACACATAACTCAAATATTTAGATAACTTAAGAATTCAATCATATCATTATCTAAACTCGTATGCAAAAGTGACTATCACTGGATGCTGAATAAAGATTTTGAAGTCATCAATCATGTAAAGATTATGATTTTACAACAAATGTTCTTTTACATACATAGTCCTCCTTGGTGAATTTGATAATATTTCTAAAAACATTCAAAAGAGTTTATTTTCACCACCAAAGACATGAGTAAGTAAATCACGAGCCAAAATTAAAGTAGTATGTATTTTTTTCTCAAAAGCTATGGGTTAGATGCTATAGGTTTTTACATATCAATGACCTGCATTCAAGATAGAAAAATATGAATGCAACATATATGCAATTCATACTAAGGACTAATAATTATGTTACTATTATTTCAGAATAATGAAGCATAAAATCTTATAATAAGTACCTCTCTCAAAATACCTTAATTCTATTTTTAAATAGGCATGAAAAGGTAGGCAAATTTAAAAATAAATATTTACACAAATAATTGACTT
Organism: Pachyrhizus erosus; assembly: GCA_026544285.1. Classification (NCBI taxonomy): domain Eukaryota; kingdom Viridiplantae; phylum Streptophyta; class Magnoliopsida; order Fabales; family Fabaceae; genus Pachyrhizus; species Pachyrhizus erosus. The sequence goes on from JAMLFT010000573.1 coordinate 37,464, forward strand.
TAAAAAAGTGAGTCAAGTTAAGAAATTGCATTGTAATTCATTATTATAAACCCTCTTTCTTATCAAGAAGAATATTTAGGCCATATTTTTCAAAAGAAAAAGAAAACAAAATTCAAGCATTATAATTATAAAATAAAAAAGTAACAAATATTAAAATCGCATAGTAAAACTTTAAATTACAAAACAAAAAAAATATATAAAAAATTTATATAAACAAGAGTAAATATTTACCTATTTTAAGTCTTGTTCTTATCATTTATGGTGCTGCAAGTAGACAAAAAATAGTTTTACATATGAGCTTAGAGTGGTGTCTTTCTTACTTTTTTGCAAAAGAAAAAATAAAAAATAAAATCTTTTGTCAAACCTCCAAAATGTTGTCCCCATCCTACCATAAGAGTTGAAAATATGTTAAAGAAAAATCTAACAAACTTTATATAAAAAAATTAGAAAGAATGATATTTGATAGATGAAAAAATAAAAAAAAAAAAGTAACATCAGGTATATTTTAATTACACCATAAAATTAACCCCCATAAAAAAGTTATTAGAAGTAGAGAACATGAGATCATACTTTGTTGTTGATCCCTTCTTAGAGCATATTCTCTTGAACATTGAGACTTGTATACAACATCACTAATCATGGATGACCCCATGGAAGTATAATATTCACTAAATAACAAAGCTAATTAAAAAGCAAACTCTCACCTCATTAGAAACAAAAAATAAATAAAAGTTAGAGAATAAAACATAAATCCTACAAAGTTAGAAGATATGATTAAAAACATCAAATTAATAAAAACCACAAAAAATATGAGATATAAAAATTATCATAAGATTAATAAGACAACACTATAAAGGAATCCTCCAAATATAGAAAACAAAAAATTGTATAAGACTAATCACAAATAAATAAAAGGGAGTCTTAATGTTAACCTTGCACAACAAAAAGTAATCGCAATTAAAATCTGACCTTATATTATTTCTATGAGAGGGAAGGACAAAGAAAAAAAAAAATGAAATGTGAAGAGGTTTTTTCACTATTAATGCTGAGCTCGTTTCTAATCCTATTTGAAGACCAAACCATTAAAGAGGTCTTTCTTAACAAAAAAGAGAAGTTGTGTGTAAACAATTAACTATAATATTAAAACAACAATGAAAATGATACAATTACTTCCTAGATATTAAGTGGGGGACACTGGATTCAATACTTAACTGATTCAATTGTCCGAATTGTAGTAGGGGGGTAACGTAGAAATGTGAGAGCTTTTAAAAATTTAAAAGACAAATATATCCCTATCAAATAAACAATAAATAAAGAAAAACTTTTTCCATTAAAAAATAATAATTTTTTAAGATTGTGACATATTGATTAAAAAATATTTAATTGATATAAATTTAGACAAAAATATTTTTAATTTTTAAAATTATTCTTATCTTAAATTATCATATCATCCAGCAACAACAAATACATTTTATTATCTCCAAAATATTTTATGATTAATGTCTTTTTTAATGCAACACCAATCTTCTTAATTATATTTAGAAATATTTTTGGAAAAATAACTTTAAAAATTAAAAAATATTATTACTTTAAACTAAAAAAATTAAAAAATTATTATTTTATAATAAAGGAAGTATAACATATTATGTGACAAATTAATATGTTAGAATAAATATTATAATTTAAATTCAAATACACAATAAATGAAAAGATATAACATATTATGTGATGACAAATTATAGCATCTCAATCTCAATTGTAGAAAATAAAATGACTATTAACTCTAAATTTATTGCAATTATGAATTTTATCATAGAAATATCCTAAAGTTTCTAAATAATTTAATACCAAATTATCTTTTTTTAAGCTAGGTTAGAAAAAGTAATTTGAATAGAAAAAATATTGTAAAAAATTAGGTTTAAATATATTTTTGGTTACAGATAAATGACTAAAATTTATTTTTGGTCCCTAATAAATTTTTTAAAAGTTTTTTGCTATTGATAAATTAATTTTTTTAATCTTCGTTGTAAAGAGACTATTATTAAGTTCTAAGTTGTTTATTAATTAATTATTTTTGAACTTATCTACATAAATAAAATAAAATTATTAAAATATTAAATTTTAATTTAAATGAATCTTATCAAACATATCAATTAGTAGGAAATCCAACTTTTAACAATAATTTGTTAACAACAAGAACTAAAAATAAAATTTTAAATTTATCAAAAAAAATTTCAAAAAAATTTATCAAGACCTAAAACAAAATTTAATTATTTATCAAACACCAAAAACACATTTAAACCAACAAATTATGTTCAATTGTATAAACAAATTTTTGTAAACTTCTTTACTTTTCAAATATGAAGAAGCAAGTGGATTGTTATCTATCTCCTTAAATTTAGACTTAAATAACTTTTTATTTCTGTAAAATAAAGTGTTTTTTATTTTAATTTTTTAAATTTTT
>JAMLFT010000574.1:0-39925 GCA_026544285.1 Pachyrhizus erosus
TATAATGAATAAAGTGACAATAAACACTCTTAATTCAAAGATAGAACTTATAATAACATAAGACTTTTGGTAAAGCTTATATTTTCCTTATTGATAATCAAATAATAGGTACAAAAATGAGATTTTAGAAATAAATTAGATAAAGTTGGGGTAGTTACTAGAAATAAAAAAAGATTAGTTACTAAGTGATATAACTATGAAGAAGGAATAGATTATGAAAAGACTTTTATTTCTATAGTTAGATTAACATTGGTTGTAGGAATATTTTGTGTTGTGTGTAGCCTGTAGAGGTTAGAGAAAAATACAAGAAATGTTGTGTAGCCTAAAGAGACTAAAGAAGAATTCTATAATGCAACCTACAAAGGCTTGATAAGAATACTAGTTGTGTGCGACTTTAAATGGATATAGAAGAATACTTGTTATGAGCATCTTGCAGATGCTTGGGAAGAATAATGATGAAAGCCTATAAAGGCTCAAGGAGAAATAATACTTATGTAATTAGTGCATTTTTTTAGTGAAATTCATATAGGAGGTAAGGATTGGATGTAGTCAAAATGTAAGGGGTAAACTAGCATAAAAAATTTTGTGTGCAATATCGTCTCATACTTTCTTTCATTTGTATACATTTATGTTTGTTGCTTAAGATTTGTTTTTTTTGTTTTGTTTTATAGAAATCCTAATTTGAATTAAGTTTATTTTTTCAAAATATTTTTTAAATAAGTTCTAAATTTATATATGTATACCAAGAAGAAAAGTAGAATTACAATTTGCTACAACAATAAAACTACCTTTTGATAATAACTAGAAGCTAAAATTTTGCAAACAAATTTTAACTAGATTTATAACACTTAGAAACAATACGATTACTTATATTATTTATTATTCAAGTATAAAAAAACAATTATTTTCTCCTAACCAACTTCATTACTAACAAGCTCAAGCATACAAAATAAGAAGATATTTTAGAAATGTTCAAACAAAGACATCATTTATCAAGGGTGATTATTCAACCTTTACACTTTATTTAGAAAACTTGATTGTCTTTCTACTTTTAGTTAATTTTCCATCTAATAGTCTTGTGTTGAGATTACAATAAGTTAATGATCGTACAATTAATAAAGTGAAAGTAAGTTATAATCTCCATAGTGACTTATGCAATATTTGAAAAAATACAAGAGTTAAGCAAACTACGAAATTTAGTATTAAGAATTGAAATAAAACAATTATAAGAATTAAAAATTAAGTAAAGAAAATGGTTGAGTGTTTTTATTAAACACTTGGTAATCATAAAAAAAATGGATTGTCACAAATAGATGAAATAGTTGAAGTTTAACTACATTAATTCATCCTATCATGCAATTACTAATATTCTTACTCAACTAAGGTTGTGTTACCATCGACCCTCAATTATTCTAACAATAATATCTTAAGTGAAAAAACATAAGCCCCTTGACTCCATTACCAATTCTTTAATTAGTTTAGTCAAGCGATCGATGTTAAGATCAAGGGTTTTAATGATGATGAATCCTTTTCAATTATTAGTTGTCCACTTCAATTTGTAATTTAATTGAATTTCCTAATTAAAATAAAATATTTAGAAACATTAAATTAGTTTATTAGGTCAAAAGTATGTAATAAGCATATAAGTGGAGCAATAAGAATCCTTTATTGAATTATAAAACATAATTACATGAAAGTATATTAAATTACATTAAACCTCAACAAAAGAGTATTTAGATACTCAAATTTATGGGGGGAGGAGAACCTAGTGAAAAATAACTAAAGATTAATCCCTAATCATAAAAGCCACCACAAATTATCTTTGACCTATGTCTTTCAATCTCTCAAGATTAACCTTTCTCTTGTGGTTTAGGTCACCTTTTATAGCAATTTGGCTTCTTAGCATGTGAGCCTTTCAGACAAGTGTGCTTAAGTGAGCAAAGGATTACTTAAGCGAGTATAAATAGTCAACTTCAGCACATCCAAGGTCTTACTAAAAATGACTCACTTAAGTGAGCACATATAGTATCAAAATCATCAAATAGGGTCTCGCTTAAGTGAGTCATAATGGCCTCACTTAAGCTAGGGCAAAAAGCTACCAAAAACTTCACTTTCTTTCATTTTTCTAATGACAATGCTCTTAGTCTTCTTCCAACTAGGTCCTTTAATGAATTTCTTTCTAAATAGACAAAACAAGCAAAGATAAAGTGTAAAAGGAAATAAGACAACTTTAATTAAAGCAATTCATTTATTTAAAGATCACTAAAAATGAGTACAAATAAATAAAGATAAAAAGTATATAAAATATCAAATAATTGTTCCTAAATGCTGCAAAATTGAAAGTATGGATGACAATTATCATCCTAATTTTAAATTGGACAAAATCTCTGTCTAGAAAACTTCCATTTTGTAGGGAAATGGTTCACATAGTTTTTCATATTTTTTAATTAAGTCTTGTATAAATTAAAGTAATCAAGGCATAACCATTACTATCCTAAGTCTAGAAGACTTAAAGTTTGCTTCTTGAAAGTTTGTTTTCATTAAAACATTTTGGTTCAAAAAGGTTTTGCTTCAAAAATAAATACCTGCTCAATGGGGTTGGATTGAATCTAGGATCATGGATTTAGCCACAAAATTTAATGGAGGTAGGTGAGAGTAAAGTACTAAAGTATCCCTTCCACTCCATACTCACACTCAGATACATATGAGACATTTAATATATATACGCACATGTGCACACATATTTTTTGACTTTAAAATATATAATTAAAAGCTAATTAATGCCAATGTATTATTTTTGACAAACGTTAAAGAGTATTAACACATGAAATTCAAGTTTAAGAAATAACTATTCTTAAAGTTTGTTGTTATATTTAATCAACTTTAAGAATTATAAGATTATATTTAAGAATGATTATGTTCCTAATGTAATATGATTATGTTTGGATGATTTAAAATTTATTTTTTTAATTTAGTTGTAGCAATTTCTTTAATTAGTATGTTTTTATTAATTTTGCACTTAAGTTCTAGTAATGGGTCTAAGTATAAGTATATAGGTACTTAGAAGGTACAAGAATGGGGATAAAAGTTGTTACTTGCACGAGTTTGGAGGCAAGTACAAGTAGTTTCTTCAAATGCAAGTAGTATAAGAATGAATATTACAGTACCTTACCCATCAACATCCTTATATTACTATAGTACCCTACCCATTAGCATCCCTATATTGCATCATACTCTTATGCTCTATTTTTCTTCATATACATCAATATTTCTCTAAGCTTGTGTCTTCTAGAACTTGCATCTTAACCTTTTTCAAGACAAATTGATATTTTGCATGTTTGTTTGGAAATAATTAAGACAAATAAAATGATCTTTCAAACCATAAATTTTGTGATAATTTTTTTCCTAATTATCCACTTTAAGTTTATTAAATTATAAATATGATTTTCTTAGTACCATTGCTCCTTTCATTTGAATCTTATATTTGATAATATACATTTAGAGTATAAACAACATAATTAAGTGGTATAATTCTATATTAATTAATATTTATAAAATACCTTTGAAAAAAAGAAAAAGAAAACTATAAGGGAAAGGGAGAAAAAGGAGATGACAAAGAAAGGTAAAGAAAATTTAAAAAAAAATGGAACCAAGATGAAAAGGATAGAAAGAAATAACAAGGAAAATAGACAGGAAAGTGAAAATTTGTTCTTAATATATCTATTTCCTTAAAAAAAACTACTTTTTCAAATATGCTTTTAAAAGGTTATTATTAATTATTATATGAATGTTAGCTCTTTGTGTATCTCTTTATTTCTCTACCTCACCTTGATGTTATTACTCCTGTAAGTGCCTAGCTTGTTGGGATTAGAATTTAGCTAGCTTGCGTTTAGTCTTAGAAAGTTAAACTTTGTTTAAGTTTGTGAAAATATAGGAAAAATTTTCACAATGATGGTAAACATGTATTTCAATTTTGTAAAGTATGGAACCTTTAAAGGAAAATGATAATGTGCAAGTATTCGTGTAATGGGAATACATAAGGATTAGCCATTACAAATGGCCATGTCTATAGGTACTTGATAGATAATTTATACAAACTTATAAAACATAAAAATTGAACCAAATTCATAAAAAAGTACAAAACTCCTCGATAATTAATTTCAAATTTAAAGTAAAGGTGGAGCGTAGTGTTGTTGCTTGTCATTACCTATTAATAGATAAATATGGATTATTGGGAGAGGGGATTATCCAAATTATCTCTAGTATTAAGAAAAAGGTTATATATGTCTTTTGCTATAATAAGTAAATCTAAAAAACTTAGGGAGTTAAACTCTTAAACATACATCACATAAGATGCATTGAACCAAATATACTTACTAGTTTCAACCTAACAAACCATTACTGGTAACAAATTATACCGAGTCCCAAACACCCACCAAAAATAGTGCAATCATCATTATTGAGGATACATTCTATTATCTAAGTCTCTATGACCAAGGGGTTTCTTGACAAGTTATTCACATGTAATGCTCTATTTCCCAAGTTGTCTTTATTGTTTTACTTTATAGTTCTCAAAGTGATCTCCTTGGCACTTGTTCATTCATTCATTGTTTGATGTCAAGCAAGGCCATAACCTAGAAACAAATAAGGGATGAGATACAAAACCAAGGATAAGTAATAGAAAACATTGCACAAGAAGATTAGAGGAAATGCCACTTGACATGGGTAGCAACCCAAACCATACATATATCACATGCACAAACCTAAACATTAACAATATATTTAACATATGACACAAATCATTTTATCTAATCATAACCATATCACCACCCATTTTTACAACTCAACCATAGATGAAGTAACGAGGTCATAATAATACATTACAATCATCAACAATCACATCCATTGTCATACAAGAGTAGTCATTAGAATGAATGCAATGCATGACTCTACTTTATTGATTATTATCTTCTAGTATGCATGATGCATAAGGATACTTGAAAAAGTATTTATATGGTGTCGCTTCGCACTAAGTCATGGAATAATGTAGAAACTTGGATCAACATTAAGCCTAGGATGTCAACAAGCTTAAGGTGGCATTAAGCCTTATAGAGTGGACATTAAGTCTTAGGATGTTGTGATGAATAGTAAACTTTTTAGTCTTTCCCATTATTAGTAGCCAAGAAGAAATGACCGAAGATGGAGTTTAGGGAAGTATTTCACAAACTCTACAAAGATTGGTTATTTACATAGTAGTTTCTTTAGAAATCAAAAGAGTTCACCTAGTCATAAAGGGCATTTGGATCCTAGCCAGAGGTTTAAGCACTTGGCTCTATGTAAAACATTTATTTTACAAATCATGAGACAAGGTATTATTAAAATAATTGGTTGGAAAGAAATATTTAAAATTGATGGACACCCAGTCCCTAACAAGACTTAGAAGAAAAAGGCTTATTTAGGAATTTACAAAATTAGTGGACATCTATTCCTTGGAAAAAAATTTACAAAAATGGTTTACTCAATAATTTATAAACTTAATGGACATTTAATCCCTAACAAAGTTTTCAAACCAAAATTTATCATCATGGTTAGTTGGTATGTAGTTATTTAATCACACAATTAGGATAATACCAATTGTCATATTCTTACAAGATTCAATCCACGATAAAGAATAACATCAATCTAGTCATTCATCTCATTTTTATTCTTATCCATTTCTCAATCACATTACTCATAACATGCATATTGTAGAAAGTAAATCACCAAACTTCACATAGAACTCCAAATACAATAAGAATTAGTTGCACAATAAAGTATAAACATAAGGTCTCAAGATCATCAAGGAAGAGAAAGAATCAATTCAAGATGGAATAGAACACTTACATAAAGTGGAATTCAACACATCATACACATTTATACTTGGTCCCTTTAACTCTATGTTAGAAGGTATAAAAGATGTTTAACTCCTTAAAATCTCATAGTTTTGATGATAACAAAGATATTATATATTGATAAACTAATGAGTTTTTGTTAAGCTATGTAAATGATATAAGAGTCTAAAACACAAAAAGGAATATCGCTAATCTTAGATCCAAAAATATGTTTTAATTGGAAAAACATCCAAAGCGCTAAATGACATAATAGTCTAAAACTCACAACATATATTCATAAACTCTTTTATTTAAAGTGTTTATTCACGAAGATTGAAACTTTCATGATTTCATATTCCTAGGTTCAATTACTCTTATATTTTATGCATATGATATTCTTCTTGTTTTTCATATGTTTGAACTAATGTTTGAGTTTTAAACCTTTAGTGAAAAACAAAAACATCTAAAGGATTAGTAAAGCCTTTAAACAAAAGTAAGCCTCGAGTCTAGAGTCTAAACAAAGAAAAGACTAAAATAGGAATGTGCAAAAACATTAAGCCTTTTCCACAACTGTGTTAGAGGATAATTACTTTCTTCTCTCATCTATCGAAGTTGTCACAATAGGAAGAAAACATAATTAAAGTTCCCATGCTTTAAATGGAGAATCAAAATGGGAAAATTTCAAATGAAATCATCTCACAATAGATCTTTCTCATGAAGCATATATAAAGACCAAGTTGTGAAGATTTGAAAACTAATGAATACATTGTATATTTTGGACGACCAAAATGTTTGAAACTAAAACACACTTTATGCTTATTTCTATTGTATTCTTAGATTTTCTATGTCAGCATTTGCTATAGGCTAAAATTTTATATCCTTACTTGTTTGAGTTATCTTTATGTGAAAGACAAAAGTGGCTTAGTGTGAAAGATTACTCAAGTGTTTCAATCTTTGAGTAGATTAGTGGCTTAGTGTGAAATATTACTCAAGTGTTTCAATCTTTGAGTAGATTAAGTTGTAGCTAGAAGTAGCAATAAAGAATACTTAAGTGTTTTTGCAAAAAATGGCATGGAAAAATACTTCTTGTTGTAGCCAAGAGTAATAGTTAGAACACTTATTTTAGAGAACTAGACCTAACTCAAGGTTGAATGAGCCAATATAAAAACTTGTGTTTATTTGTCTTTCTTGTTACTTCTCCTTCACTATCTTAGACGAAAAACTTTCAAACTTGTTTTTCATCTAAGCTTGTTTTGAAACATTTATGAAAAGATTTTGAAAAATATACACTTTATTCAAGTTCCTTCTAATGTGTTCTTAACCTTTCACTTTTACCTACCCTCAACATGACTAGCAAGAATACTTAAGTATGCATCGTATGCCTGACAAGCCATTTACATACTCCATTAACACCCTTCATACTAAAATTGTCTCTAGATTTGTCTCCCGATCATAAAAATTAGTAAGGAACCATAAATTGAATGTCACCAAAAGTATTTGAAAGCTAAGACATAATTCTAGAGACTCACCAAAGGATTTAGTATAATTCATTTTAGAGTAGCACTAATTCTAGTCCCAATACATAATGACTTATGAGTAAGAAATTAACACGTCTCTCTAGCATAGTTTTAGGAAACATTGGCTTTGTATCCTTTTGAGGCATATAAAAAATAGGATAAATAGTCCCAATTCATGGTTCAAGCTTTAAGTCTTTAAATTAGCATAAAATATACCCAAACAAAATTGTCCCTACATCAAAATAGATTCAACATGCTTCACCAAAATAATCACCTAATATTTTAATCAACTTAAAAAATTATGAGATAAATTCAATTAGAAAGAGGACATATAAAACTAAAACACTATAAAAAGGCATGGTCTAGTTCTAAAGGAATAAATCACACGAGTTGTTCAAAGATAGGACAAAAGTTGTCTAACTTCCATTAAGCTATTTTTAGAGATTTAAATTACCCTTTCAAGCCAAATTCCTACTTTTTACTAATTATAATTTACAACATTGCTTTAATTCTATCCTTGTACACGTAGATGAATTGTTAATTAAGTCTTAAGCCTTATATATATCTTAACAACTCACACACAACCTCTAGAATCACACTTACATATACATATATTCCTACATTTCAATAAGACTCAATTCTTTCACTAGTATTTAGTTATTAAATTAACCACTTCTTTTAAAGTTTAATGGACCATTTATGTTTCATAAAAAATTATTATCATTTTTAACTCAAGAAGAAATTGAATCATTCATATTTTCACACTATAACATAACTAAATTAATCAAATCCAACTACACACCAACATTAACAATATTCACATTTCGTCCACCATTGCATGATATATCCTACCTTATACACTAATCTTAATTATGTAACTTCCAACATCTTAAGAATTGTTCCAAATCACGCTTAGGACAAATCAAAAGAAAAGCAATTAAGATTAAATTGACACGAATACAACCTCCTAAAAGGAATTCATAATTACATATCATTGATGCATTAAACTTAAGCCTCCAACATGGGTTACCAAAAATTTAAATTTAGGGAGAAAATGTTTATATATAAATTAGGTCTCAAAGCCAACCTATAAAAAACATATATAAATTAAATCACAAATATCTCTATCAATAAACAATTAAACCCTTGATAATATGGAAATTGAAAAACCATGTTAATGTTTGATGATCGGGTCATAATTTTTTTTACCATTACTAATGATTAGACATTAACAATGCTCTACATCATTGATGAAATTTACACCTTTATCTTCTACTACCTCATTCCAAAATGATTGATACTTAAGGTGGTTAATTTTTTATGAGTGAACCACCAATCTTTATATTTTTTTTATTTGTCAAAAGTCAATTTTTTTCCTTCACTTTCCAAATAACCTAGTTGTGGGGCCTTCTTCCATTCCTCTGTCGCCCTTCACCAATGTTTCATCCTTCCTAAAACAACACAAAGCATTTGACCAAAACTTCACAACTTCATTGCCATTGTCATCAAAGACCACCTTGAAGTTGATAGTATCCCAATGCCAATAAAAGAAGGTTTAGGCATGTTACATAGAAAAATATAACTATTATCATCGAGTAGCATCTATTGACTTCCTCTACAATTGCACATAGCATATCCCACATCATCCTCTATGAGTTTCCCTACAAAACATTGTCGTTTGGATTTAAATCCCTCTCACTAATCTCAAATACACTCAGATTTGATTAAGGCAAATGAGATTCAAACCAAACCCAAATGTGAGTTTGAGTTTTTTATTTTATGCCAATAAAGGAATCGTCTTAAAGTTGAAATAGTGATAGAGAGCTTTGTCATTGATGGATCTATTGTTGCTTCTCCAAGAAGGCAATGATCATTTGTTAAGAATTGCCCCGATGTCACGCAATAACAACCACCATAATGCCATTTTTTGTCTCTTAATATTGATCTTTAGATTGTCCAAATTTTAATTTATCTTAAATTTATGGTCACTCCAATGAAAGAAAAAGCTTTTGAAAAAAATATTGGTATATGGTGATGAAAGTGATGACAAAACAACAACACAATAATAATAAAGAACCCAATCATAGAGTAAATGTAGTGAAAATAGATTCCCTCAACTTGCAAGAATTCGTGAGGAGAAATAATAAATAAATAGCAATAACAAATCATCATAATCATGTAAAAGACATCAAAGATTTTTAACATAAAGAAAATCCTTCTCAAAATAAGGATAAAAAATCACAAGTCATCTATACCAAAGAAATAGTTTCACTATGGTCAACAAGGATACCAAATAGTCTCAATCAAGTGCACAAAAGAGTATTAACATTTAAACAAACAACAAGGTCATAAAGATTACAAATAAAAAACCAAGTAGATGAAAAACCTCAAAGAATAGAACTATTGTGCAAATTGAATATATCACTTCTTAGATCTCATTTTCACGATCCAACCACTCAGAATTAAAAACCAAATGTTACAAACCTATTGTTAAAATTTTAGCCTGATCCAACGGTAAACAAATCTGAAGTGACAATTTTATGGTAACTACTTTGCGTGTGAGTGAAAATTACTTTTTCTTTTTCTTTTCTCTCAAACTATTGGTGATTAATTTATTTTCTCATCTTTTATCATATCTCTCTCCACTTAAATAAATAAGAAACTTAATAGAGTTATCAATTTTAAATCTTTTTCCACATAAAAAGAGAGCTATTAAGCTCTAGTGAAGTTATTTTGTTTTTCAAGTGATGGCAATGTTCTATAGGACACACACATGGTAGCATATTGTTCACGACAAAATGAAATCTTCTTGTTTTATCAATTTCTCATGTATAACCTTGTTTTTTCCAAGAACACTTAATTTCTAGTTTTTGGCAAAAGATTCTTTATTTTACTTTTATTTTATATGTTAAAAATTATCCAATTTTAATCTCAATTATGAAAAATATTTGAAGTTTCTCCATGGAACATTTAAGATGCTTCTTCTGCCTAAAATTCGTCTTTTTATGGATAGACTTTTCACCATTGGTAATTGTGATATTTGTTGTACTGACCCACCTTGCTTATGCAGAAGAACACCGCGTATTGACATAAATTGGTTGGTCACAAGTCCATAACAACCGTAAACGTTCCATGACCCTCGTTTCATCACCATATAGCATCACTTTTTCTATGTCACCGTCACATCTCATAGTCAAGTTCAGCCACTCCCACACTGAATTGTAATCGACAAAGCTAGTTTTTCTAATCAAATGTGGTGCATTTGGAAGAGAAATTTGACTGGCTGGAAAAGGTACCTTTGCTTTCAAAATGTAGAAGCACATAATACTTCAATTATCTTATGTGAAAGTTTCTTCTTTTCATTTAGTTTGCATTAGGCTTTTTTAAAATTATATTTGATATGATTTTTAAGGAGAAAAAAATATAAACTTGATCAAATCATAACATACCAATATTCATTTTGTAGAAACTTTCATTTTTGACAATACTTTTATTCAATCCTTTCTCAACCTCTTTATCTTTCATTTTTAATGAGAAAATAAAGTAAGAGAAAGAAGATAATGTTTCTTTAGACTCAAATTCTACTTAAAAAAAAAACTATATTTATCTTAGTTTAAAGAATATAATAGAAATTCAATTTATAATTTATGAGATGTAACATTATATATATACATATATATTTGTTATTATAGTATTAGTACGAAGTATCATTAATTGAAATGGAAGTGATGATTAATCATAGATGTATATAAGATGAAAATTTCTCTCTTTTCTTTTTTTGAATTGTTTAGTCAACATAAGCACAAACTTATTTTCAACTGCGTTAGTCTCATAACTCAATCATTTTTTTCTGATTTAGTTGTTGCGTCTAAGTCTTGCAATAAAAGCTGGATGATGACGATGATGAGAAGGAAAATCTTAAATAAGCCACGTCAAGTGTTTTTAAGATGGTTGTTAATTTTGGAATCGATGTATATGCACTTTAGAATTGTTAATTTTAGAATCCAAGTCTAATACATTTTGTCAAAGGCACAGTATACAATACTTTTGTGTCTACATGAGTTTATTTTGGAGTTAAAGAACGTTTTTCATCAAAAGTTTCTTGAGAGGCTTTTGGGGAATAAAAAAGAAACAGTTTTCAGAAATTTATTTTCCGAACATATATCAAAAAAGAAGAAAAATTATACTCCTTTTGCTTTAAATAGACTTTTTTTTGTCATTTTAAACAAATTAAAAAGTCATTGATTATTTTTTAAATTTTAACTTTATCTTTTGGTATTTCTATTAATTGGAAGATAAATGCTAGTAATATTTTTTAATATTTTATTTTTAACATTATAATAAAAAAAAAGTGTTAGAAAAATAGTATAAAGAGAATATCGTTAAAGAATGTATTAATAGAGTGAAACAATATTTTCATTAAGGACAAAACTTATTTCATATCTATTTTATTATCAAATTCTCATAATATTTTTAAAACTGAATAACATATTCTTAACAGAGACTTTTTAGACTCATAAAAAAATAGACATTTTAGAAGTATAAAAACAATCACGTATCAATTCCACCCCCAAAAATCACATAAATCTTTTTTTCTGTCTGAAATGTTTAGTAATCAAAAAATCACATTAGACCTTAACTAATTTGAATAAAGTGGATTCATTTTTAGGGATAAAGATCTTTGGTATTTATTTTTTCCATTCACAAAATCTAAATCTACCATATTTAAGAACCAAGTCTTTATACCATTTGAAACCAAAGGCGTTGGTGTTGTCTTACCATTGTTTGCTGTGAGGATTCGATTTCAAAAACATAAACAATCTAAAGATATATTCTCTAAAATTAATAATTATATTTTTATTACTTTTTAATGAAATTTTAAATGGTAATCATTGGCACACAAATATTTCACGTGTTATGGATTGGTTTCACACTTTCACACCGTTGGCAAGACTTATGAAAAGGGTCATCAATTTCCATAATTGCAAAAATCAAAAAGTATGTGGAAATTCTTGGTTTGGCAAGTTGTGAACAGCTTTGTTAAACGTGTTTTCCAGGCAATTTCATTAGAATTTACTCTGTACAATGGACATTACAACCTTAGCAGCTTCTAAATACTAGGTATACAAAGGCAAGACAGTCTTCATATGAGAATATTATAATAGCAAATAATGCAATTTTCATTGATTAATTTGAATATATGAAGTAGGGGCACGACTCTACATTGGCATAGGGATATCTAGAATGAAAACGGTTTTTATTTTAATAGTCAGAATTATAAATTTGAATTACAATATTATTTATGGGCAGTGAACATTAAATATTAATTAGTGATTAGGTAATTACTTAAAAAGATATTATACATTTTTTAATTAATCAATAAAATTTAAAAAAATTACCTTTACTTTTAGCTAGCAATAAAATTTTAGGCTAATAGAATTAATTGGGATTATTTTTCATAATTAATTTGTGACTCATTCCATTCCATGTTACAATCAACTTGATACTTACTAGTGTAAAATAGGAACTCTGTCCCTGCATGAAGTTGGAGGTTAATTTTCCTATGAGTGTATCACCCTTAAATTCTTTAAAATATGTAATTGAAGTTGGAAGTTAAATAAAATAGTGTTACAGTTTATAATAGTTGGGAGAGAAAAATGTCCACAAAAAAAGTCGACAGCAAATCGAGTTTTATATATATACATATATATAATAGTTATAGATTTCATACCTAGTTTATAGCTATTTTTTATTGGAGATTAACTATGAATTAACTAATTATTTTGTTTAAATTAATTTTATAATTTCTTGTAGTGAAATAATGGTATCTATTTTATAATTTTCATTTCTAATAATATTTTATTTAAATTTATCAATCAAAAAATTACATTAAAAGTTATGTAAAAAAATACATTAAAAGTATTTATAACTAATTAATATTTCATTTCACTAGTTTATTTTAGTGTATAATATAATATTTAAAATATAAATATTTTTTTAATAGATAACATATTTATGAATGTTTAAGTTATTTAATATGCGATATACTCTATTAATTAGTTAATAGTGTGATTTACATGACTGCCAGATAATATCACCCAATCCGAATACATTATTAGATGCTTAAAATTTATTTCGTAATAAAATATTTCTCCCACTTCCACCAGAAATTTCTTTCTCTTGATTGTACGATATGTAATTAATAAACTATTGTCTTCAATTAATTAATCATGTATCTTGGTCAAAGGAGTCTTCTTATTGAAATGTTCTAGTCTTTTTATTCTTATAATAACTTTTTTATGTTTTAGAATATTACACTAATATTTATTTATATATTATATTAATATTTTTTATAATAAAAGTTAATGTAATAATTTAAAAAATAGAAAATATTTATATAATTTTATAAAATTTTAGAAAATTTATTCTTTCCATAATATAAGTAAATCAAGTATTAATTATGTTATGTTCTATATAGAAAGAAATTAGTTTCGTATAATTAAGAGACGGCTTATATTTTTAATGTCTAATCGTGTATCAAATAAACTTTTCTTAAAAAATATTTATATATATAAAAACACCAAATATATAATAATCATGTGTGGTATTATTATATTTTCTTCTTTTATGTCTTTGTTTTGAATGTTCCTACACCTCTTAATAGTAGTTAATTAATATTTAGTGAGTATTTAAAAGATTAAATACATAGTTCAGCCTTAAAAGGTTTAAAGTTAAAGTTGCGGACATTTTTACGTGTTATGCCTTTTTATATTATGATAATAGCAAAGTAAATATGAAAAATATCTAATATAAAAATTTAAGAAGATAAATTACAATAATTTATCTTCATAAAGAGATTGATTTATAAGTACTATTTTAATATTACATAGGATAAATGTCTATTTTTATATAATTAAAATTTATAATAAATAAATATGGTTTAATATATAAATTATATTATATTATAGTTAAAATGTATAGTAAATATATAAATTATATTTAATATTTATAATGAATAATTTAAACTGTAATATAAATTTATTTTTAATTATTAATAAATTTTTAAAAAATTATTAAAATTTAATTAAAATTAGAAATAAAAAATGATAAATTAACACAAATAAATAATTAAGAAGATCAAATATAAAATAAAATGAGAATAGTTTAAGATAGTTAATAGAAATTTTATTGCCTAGTTATGAAGAAGGTAGTGTGTAGAATACATATCTAAATAAAAGAACATATATATTTTGTATTCTAATTTATATTTGAAAGTTTAGAATGAAATAATAGTATTTCTTTATGTAAATAATAATAGAATAATTTGAATGAAATATGTTATATCGATAGCAGTAATGGCTGTTATTACGTCGTAGCAAGACACCTTTTCTCTACGCTTCAAAAATATTTTAAAATATTACTCTTTTACTTCTATTTTTAATATTATAATAGTATAATTTTTTTAAAATAGTATACTATTTGGAGATTATGTTTGAATATTTTGATTATTATTATATTAATGTTTTTTAATAAGGTTATTTAATGTTTTATTTATTTTGCACCTTAAAATATTTTAATGACATTATTTAGTATTAAATATTATATTATTATTATTATATATATATGTTAATATTTTTATTTGTGTCT
Organism: Pachyrhizus erosus; assembly: GCA_026544285.1. Classification (NCBI taxonomy): domain Eukaryota; kingdom Viridiplantae; phylum Streptophyta; class Magnoliopsida; order Fabales; family Fabaceae; genus Pachyrhizus; species Pachyrhizus erosus. Next base: position 15,035 of record JAMLFT010000574.1, read on the forward strand.
CTGCTTATGAAATTGGGCAGAACGCAACTGACGAAATGACTAATAATTATTGATGCGGTTGTGTTTTCTGCATACTCCGTTTTTTAAGAAGAAATATTAAAATTTTGAACAAAAAGAAAAAAAATATTTTTCATAGTACAATGATAATACAAATTTATTTTTATATTGATATAGTATATAGATGAGAAGAAAGAACATGTTATAAGAAAAAGAACAAAGATTGTATTGGCTGGAATGCTCTACATGACTTTTAGCAATTTAAAATATATGTAAAACCAACAATGAGGATTTTAATTATGAATCAATTTAACGTCAAAATCTTAGCGCACAAGTAGGTTATGATGACACAACTCATAAACCTTAACCCGTGTTTTTTTAGGAAAAACACATACTCATTAAAACAAATAACAAAAGCCCACTATCCCAAACCATCTATCTTTATTTGCTATTCCCACCTCGAATATTTCTCTTCCTACCTGTTGTATTTAGAATTCCAAAAATACTCCTAATGGAAATGCATTTTTGTAGCTTGAAATGCGAAAACACATTTTTGATACATGTTGAGGGTGCAAACCGAAGATATTATGGATACACAAATTGTTTTATTTATCTATGACTAGATACATAATAAAAATATATTTTTGTTATGTATTTAAAACTAGATGCATTATTGAATCGTATTTTTGTTATGTATCTACTTTCATATACACAACAGAATTGCGTTTCCATTATATATTTGAAGTAAAAATGTGATTTTGTTGTGTTTATTGACATAACAAAATCATATTTCTATTTTATCTTAAATTTTTTTGGGAGAAAAACTTAACTTTTTCATGACTATTACTAAGGCTGAGTCTTCAAGCTTACGCAACTTTCATGTAGGTGGGGTGGTTAGCATCTTGGTGCGATGGCAATGTGGACAAAAATCAGATCAAGTGAAGCTAAAGGGGTAGAGGTGCTAGAAAAGGAAAATGAAGATCGAGAATGGGAGGGGAAAGAGGAAGGGTGTAAGGAATCAGTGATAGGGGTATAATTGTATTTTTATGTGTTTTTGAAAAAGTTAAAGATAGGAAGAGCATTATTGATTGTGGGAATAACAGTTCCCTTTCCTAAAATAGTAACATAGCCTACTATTAAATGCTAGCTCCAAAATAAACCAAGCTAAAAGCTCAAAAGTCAATCTAACTCGCCTTAAAACAAACACTTCAATGGTAGAAATGAGAAAACAAGGACATAAACAATATAGAGATATTGAATTAGATTATTTAGTTTAGTCTAATCCATAGATAGACTTTGGAACTAAGAAAGCATATTAAAGAATCTAATTAACTTAAAATGAGCTAAAATCCAAGGGGCCAATGTTTATAACCCATCTCACCTTATTAATTAAGTTTGGTCCAAAATTGATTTTAATAATTTCCAATTTTAAAATTATTCGCTTGACAAATTTTGAAGAGATTAGATTATATTTTAAGTTATACTAACTCAATCTAATATCTTATATACCTTTAAAATGTATATTTTCTTAGATAGGAGGCGCATCACATGTAAATAGTATTATTATGTCAAAATGAGAATAATTAATCTTAACTGTTAGATTAAAATGAAACGTATAAATTAAAATACTTAAAATTCAAACTAAATATTCTTTATACCAATAAATTTCTAAAAGATTTTAATTATCAAATTCTAAAATATCTTAATTATCGTTAGTCCATCATCACTACCATGATTATTATCATTATTGTTATCATTATCACCACATCCATTTATAATTGTGGTGACTACCACTGCGAACGTCTTGTTATTACCGTTGCTACTACCTTCATCATTAACGGTAATGACAATGACAATCATGGTGGTAGTGGCTATAACGACATTGACAATCACTATGATCATGATAGTAGGAATGACAGTCATAGTGGTAATGATAAGTTAACAATAATTGAGATATTTTAGAATATGATAATTAAATTTTTTTAAGATTTGATTTTTGTTTAGTAAATCTTTTAAATATTTGTTTGTTATAAGAGATTTTAATTTAAATAATAAATATTTTAATCTAGACCTTTCATTTTAATTTAAGATTGAAAGCAATCATTATCATTCACATAAGTTTATTCTAATATAATACATCCCCTTCTTAAACAATCATAGATAATAAAACTTTTAGCTTAATGGATAAGATTTGTATAATATGATATTTTATTGATATTTAATATTATTTATCTTAAAATATATATCTTAGTTATAATTTTTTTTCATTTAATCTTACAATTTAATTATGCGTTGAAATTGATATATTATGTCAAAAAATTAGTTTAATTTAATTTTCTTATATACTATTAAGTCTTAGCCATATCAAGTTTAGGTTTAAACAAATGTCCATATCACAATTTCAAAGAGATAGTAATAAGAACAAATTTTTCCTAATTCATCCTATAAACATCCCAAGTGAAAGGCACACAACATATCCAAACTTAAAGAAAAATTAACTATGTATACCTCTTATAAGTTATAACCAAAAGGTTAAATTAATTTACAAATCCTTAAATTATTTTTTAATTTGATCCCTAAACTTTTTTTCATTGGATTATTGAAGTTGCATTAGCTTTTTACATTAGGTTCTAGTAGGAATCTAATTAAAAAAATAAATACAATTTTTGGGATTCAACTGAAAAAAGAAAAAATAAAGTTAAAAGCCTAATTAAAAATGATCAAATCTTAATAGGTTAGTATTTTCATCTCTACAAGTAAGTATTCTTATCTTTGAGGTTGAGAATATTAAGTTTAGAATTTGTAATGTGAGAATAGGATCTATATCTTCTAAATTGAAGTTTCTCACTTTAAAGAGTAAAATAAATTTATCTTCATCCTTTAATTATTTAACAATTTATATTTAAAAATTTTAAAATAAAATAATAACAAAACATATCATTTTTTTTATCTTGTTATCTTTTTTATCTTATTATACTTACCACTTTCCATTATTATAATTTTCTTATAAATTTGTTGTTCCCTTAATTAAGCTCCTTAAATATCCAAGACCAGAACAATATGATTCCATCGTCACTTTTGAAAGGCCCATGCATCAATGGTAAATCAAATTCAAAGAGTTTAATATTAAACGTGTGTAAAAAATTGTATAAGTCATTTTAAAAATATGTTAAAACTATATAGATTAGTACATGTGAATGATTAAATATATTGTTGACATTTTCTAAGTGGGGCTAATAGAAGAACTTGTCCAAAATAATGGAGTGGTAATCGCATTAAGATAAAAAAAAAGAAGATATATTTTGTTATTATTTTATTTTAAAAATTTTAAATATAAATTAATCTAAATTTTTAAATAATTAAATAGTGGAGATAAATTAACTTTACTCTTTAAAGTGAAAATTCTAATTTTAGAGGATTTGGATTCATGAGAATACTAGCTTACATACGTAAAAATATAAGTCTATAGAGACTTGAAAATTTTAAATTAGGTCTCTAAATTATGATAATTTTTAAAATTTTAAAAAAAAAATTCCATTAGATCTCTGAATTTGCATTTAGTTTTTAATTAAGTTCTTAATTAAAAAATAGTTTAGACACCTAATTAATAATTGTCAAATAGTTCAAGAAGGAACCTATGGATTTACTTTACCTAACCAAAATTTTAACGTACATAAAGTATGGTGATTGTGGTGGACAAGTGAAAGTCTAATGTATGTGGAGTGATCTTACATATAATTTATGATTGTTTATGCGCCTTTAGAGGTGAAACAAAAATTAAAGTCGTGTGAAAAACATGTTAGGCAAATACATTAATATATTACTACCAAGCAAAGTATTAAACATGAATTAATTTTGTCTCATGTCATACAAATGATAGGTTGGACTATCATCAAAAGCTATGGTCTTATCAAAATAATTCAAGAAGACATGGTTGAAAGATAATTAGTCATTTTTTAGAATAGTACATATCAAAACATGTATAAAATGTTTGTTTTTATAATAAAAGAACAATCCTTGTAAACATTAAGAGGTAAAATTGGGATGGTTTGTAGAAGTAAGACTTAAGTTAAAGGACAAAGAATAAAAGAAAATTTAAAATATTGAAATGATCCCGAGAAATAAATGAATGTGTGTTTTCTAAATCATAAATCATATAGAAAATACTTCCATTTAAGAACCACTTACTTTCTATTATGGCCAAAGGCCAAATATCCTTTATCCTACGTGTGGCAAACACACTACCTTGATTCTTGGTCTAGTTAAGAGAGAAAAAGATCAAGTATGTCAGGTGTAACTCAGTTAGAAAACAATAATATACATTAGTTACTTTATCTAAAGCATTAAAGAGTATAACGTTAAAATATTTAATGAGTAAAACATTAAGAATGGTAAAATAATCTGCATGTTTAGAAACGATATATAAAAACCCATAATTTTTTAAACCATTCTAACTTAAAAACAATAACCTTAAAATAATAAATTTTAGATAAGCTTTGAATTTTAAATTCAAAATTCAAAGTAATCTCAAAAAGAATTTATTTAATCAAAATTTTAAATAAAATCATGTGAAACCCATTATCACATCACAACACACCAATGAAAGTCCCACATCATGTGTGCAAGACCCACAGTTTTATTAGATATTTTGAAAGTATTAGACACAAGTTGATATCTAAAACAAGGAAAATAAAGAATGTGTAGGTGATGTGGAACATTTGTCTTTTGAAACATTTCTAAAATACAACAATCTTCCACTAATATTGTTAGTATTTTTTATTTTAAAATAATTAACTTTAATATTGTTACTGTTTTTAACTATCATTGTATTTAAATTAGTTATTTCATCATTATAATTAACTAAATTAATTAGTCTAAATATATTGGTGATTTTAATCATCACAATATTTTTATTAATTTTTAAAAATTATAAATCCAAAATTCCTTCTTTTCACAATTTTCAAACCCAAATAATACAATAAAAGAAGCATTCAACTTTAAAATAAGAAAAATATCATAAAGAAGGTTTTTGAATTATTAAAAAAGGTAAACCCTAAATTTTGTCATTGTTAGTGTTTTTTTAAGAAAATTCCAAATTCTGGTTCATTTACATCAAAAGCATTACAATTGTTGTATGAAGTCCTTTTAGGCTTACAAAACTTGTTAGTAGCAAATGGATTGAGAACTTAGCTCCTGCATGCCTAGTTTTTTCTTTTTGGTGGTTATTGCCTTCATGTTTCTTTTGGTAGCTTTCTTTTACATAACCTAAAAACAAAAAAACAAAAAAACCAATTTTGAACATTTCATAATCAAATGCCCCAACACCAACAACTTCTCTTTGCTTATCAAATCATGAAAGCAGTTCCTAGTGGTGGTAGTGACTAGTGACAACTACCATAAAAAAATACTACCAAGATTATCTATTCAAAGAAGATAACATTGATACTCAATTGTAAAATGAAAGCAATAAAGGTTTTTGCTTAAATTTTGAACCTGCATCTTTAAAGTTTTGGTTTCACCTAAAACACCTTTATCATCTATTATGATCTTGGTTAGAAGAATTTGGTGATGCTATAGTTCCACAATGACAAGTGAATGGGCAATAGGAGAAATTTGGTGACAAATTATGTCTCCATAAGAATGATTTTATCTTATTAAAGGTTCCAAAATTTAGGTTGAAATTTGTTCTTAACTTTTCATTGAACTACATTTTGTTGTTTTTGTGTGTGTGTTATGATTGTATTATGAAATTGGTTGAATTTAGGGTAAACTTAAACCACCAAATCGAGAATTTTAAAATATAAAGGACCAAAGCCAAAATTAGTAAAAACATAAGGAACCAAGATCATATTTAGCCAAATCATCTCCAAAATTTCCTTTCTTTTTTACTCCTCCTGAAGTCCTCACTCATATGTTCACTACATGATTGAATAGGTTCTCAAGAACTAGCAATAGCATTGGTACTAACATTAATACTAATCCTTAAAGGGAATATATCCTTAAAGAATTCAACATTTTTAGTCTCTATGATGGTTTTGAAATCAATCATATTACTCATAAGTACAAGCAACCTATAAACAATGTTATGTTTCACATAATTAATAAACATGCAATAAGAAAGTCTTAAACTTTATTTTTCTTTTCTCAAGGTCAGGCAACATCACTTAAGTTAGGCACCCCCGCACTCTCAAATATTTCAAGTTTGATTGATATCTTTTCCATAACTTGTAAGACATTTTTTCTATTTTCTTATGTAGGATCCTATTTTGTAAAAAATAAATAATCAAAATACTTTCTCCATAAAGGTTGTTAGGTGCCAAGGAAGTAATAACCAAGACATTCATCATATCTTTAAGGGTTCTATTTTTCCTTTTTGTTAATCCATTAGATTCAAGTGAATAAGATAGAGTTACACATATATGTTTTCTTTAAGAGGTTACTCTATTTTTCTTTAAAAGGTTCAATTTCACATTGCATGAGTAGACATGTTTTTTTAGTTAATTTAGATTTTACACATATATTTCATTTTCTACTTTGTTCATCATGCAAATTAATTAAGCTTGTTGAAATTTAATAACATACAAGGAATTCACGTCTTAATCTAACATGCCACATATCATAGGAATCATATAAGCAGAAGTAAATGCAATTTCATTCATAACTTTAGAAACATTTTGTAGAAATATTCCTTAATCACAACATTCCACTACTACGAAAAAAAACCTTTTGAATCATCTAAACAACATTGATTATAAGAAAATCAATGTCACATAAAACATGGTGGAAATTTTGAAATTTTGTGCAAAACTTTTATATATGTTATTTAATTAACCAATGTTGATTTGCTTTTCAACATTAGTTTATTAAATAAATAATGTCAAATATTGACTAACAACATTGATTTTTTGTGTAATTGACATTGTATAAGACGTTATATATTAAGTTTCACTCTTGCACCCTTACTTTCAATCTCACCCTCCATCTTCTTCTTCTTGACAAAGATGTTTCCCAGAGTCCTTGCACCTCTACAAACCTCTATTTCTTTGTGTCTCTTAGTCTCGTGGCGTCATTTTGCTTTTGGCTTCCATCTTAGTTGTTCTATAAATGCACCTTCCATCTTCTTCTTCTTTGAAAAGGTATGCAAGCCTTCATTGAGGTGCAACGTTGGTGCGATTTTTGGCCTCCATTATTGAATACTTGGACTAAGAATCTAATCCATTGATTTTGTTTTTTTTTTTTACATAATTTGGGTTGTTCTGAACCTCCATTTACATTGTCATTTTTGTCCATTGTTGATGACATTAGAGAACCTCCATTGTCGATTGACAATGTTGATTTGGGAAACCTCTATTGTTGTGCTCTATTTTGCCACCATGTTTTGCCATTGCGAACCATGTATGAATCTTGTAGACATTATTTCCAACTTTGAATATTAATATGATTGAATGGTTATCATGAATTTAACTGATTTTTGTTAGTATCTGATTGAATGGTTATACTGAATTTGACTATTTTGTATCTAATTAAATGGATTATTTGTGTGTGAATGCTAGTTTTAGTTACACATAGTGAGCTTTATTGGTTAATACTAGTTTTATTTTTTGTAATATGTTTATAAGATTCTAATTTGTTTCTTGTAAAAGCTTGAATTTTGGAGGAGGTAAGGGTTTAATATGTTTAATTGATCAACATCAATTACTATTTAAAGTAGAGGGTTGTATCCATGTTGGTTTTAAGGACCAAAAAAGTAATGAAAGAAGGAATGAAAAAATGTGGAGAGGTAGTAGGTGTCATATATGGTGTCTTTACAACTAGCAAATCACCAAGACTTTGCCACTTAGAGACTTAACTAGCCAATAAAAGGTAAACAAAACTAATATTGAACCAAGACCAACACTACTCAAGAATTTCATCTTTGTCCTTAAATAAAATTGAAAACACTTAAACTTTTTCAATCTCCCAAAACGCTCAATGTTTGAATTAATTCATACCTAACCTAGAACATCACATCAAACAAACTAATGGGCTAAAAAACAAAACCAAGACCCAATTTCAACAAACACACATCATTACCCTTAAAGAATGTAATGTAACACTTGTAAACTGGTGAAAAGAGAAAGAAAAAGAAAGATCCACTAAACCATGCATAAACCACTTTAGAGTTACACCAAAACCAGAAGCCATAAAATAACTATGAGTGAGCATGTACATATCTAACTTATGGTTGAGGGGTCTCATTTTTCAAGATGAATGACTCATGGTATTAGAAAAAACATATGAAGTGACATGTCACATCATCACTATATTTCAAATTGTCACTATGTCATTTTATATCTAATATAACTTGTAACGTAAGATCCTTCAAATAAGGGAAGATTTCATTTATCCCAGAACACGTGTTATGTTATTTATCCACTAACAAATTTGGAGGCATATATATCTCATTTTAACAATTATATGCTTGTTACAATTACAACCATGATTTTTAACTTGTTTGTGTGATTAATGAATATTATTTTACACGAAAGTTATACATTATGAGTAAACTTAAATTTTCGATTTGAGGTTCAACACAATGATTAATATGGATAGTTTGTATTAGGTGTTATAATGAATCTAGAATTGCATGTTTAGACAGTTTGGAAAAATAATTTTTATACTTGTGACATACGTAATAGTTGAATCTCTTTTGTTAAATTTGATGAAATTTTGATTTAGTGGATTTCATTTTTTTTTCTAAGTGCATACTTGATTGTGGTGGAATAGATGTAACCTCTTTTATGTTGTATACTTGGAGATCAAGGCAAAATGTTGCCAAATTTCATTAAATTTAACCAAAAAAAGACTAAACATCTACGTATTAAACAAGTATAAAAATGTCTTCCTAAGTGGGATAAGGCCACACTTATTATGAAAAAAGTGAGAGCTCCATGCATGATATACCTTTGTCAGTTTCATCTAAGTGAAAGGATGGGTCGAAGTTGGATGAAAACAATTTTCCTCACATAGGAGTATGAGAATGAGGTTTTGCAATTTTTGGAATTTGCTCAAAGAAATTAAATATCTATAGGTGGAAAATATTATTGTCATTATTTTAATTGTATGAACTGGAGGAGACATGTAGTGGATGACATAAGGACTCCTTTTCCTTGTGATGAGATTCTTCAAAACTATACAAGATGGATATGGCATAGTGAATTCACAAATATGCCAACAATGTCAAAAATTGAGCATGTTGATGTAGAAATGGGAGATTAGTTAGAGGACATGATCCACAATGTTGGACAAGAGTTTATTCAGCAAGCACATGAACCTTTGTACGATACGTTGGAAAGTGATTCAAAGAAGCCTTTTTATCCTAGATGCACCAAGTTCACATGGTCGTCAACAATGTTAACTTTGGTTAATTTAAAGGTAAAATATGGGTTGATTGATAAAAAAAAGTTTGCTTGAGGTGTTGAAGACAGTGCTTTCAAAAAAGAACACGTTGCAAAAAAAATAACTACGAAGCAAAGAAAATACTATCTCACGTGAGTATTGAGTACCAGAAAATACATGTATGCTTTAATGATTCTATATTGTGCATAAATGAGTTCGAAAACATGAAAAAAAAAAAAAAGTGCCCCAAATGTGGGATATCATGGTACAAAGTGAATGATGACAGGTGTAGGACTAATGAAAGTATAAAGAAAGACCTTACACCTTACAACAAAGGTGTATTGTTATCTTTCAATAATTCCAAGGCTTCAAAGATTGTTTGCTAATAGAGATGATGCAATAAACCTTACATAACATGTTGAAGGTTGAAAATATGATGGATTGCTCCAACATCCAACTGATTCTCCCTAGTGGGACAACATTAATCATTTATTTCTAGATTTTGCATAAAAGCTAAGAAAATTTAAGCTTGGACTTGCTACTGAAAGAATGAATCATTTTGGTAACTTAAGCATTAACTATAGTTCATGACCTTTTTTGTTTATAATTTGTAACTTGCCTCCTTGGTTGTGTGTAAAGCAAAAAGTACATTATGTTGTCTATGATAATTTTGGGTCCGAGACAACTAGAAGATGACATTAATGTTTATTTTTAAGTCCCATAGTTTAAGACTTGAGAAAGTTATGGGAGGAAGGGGTTGACGTGTTTCATGGGAATTGCATGGAGACTTTCAATTTGTATGCAATGGTATTTTGTACCATTAATGACTTTCCAACATATGGGAAATTGAGTGTGTAGAGTGTTAAAGGGCATCATACATGTCCTATTTGAGAAGAACACACAAGCTACGTGCAACTAAAGCATGGAAGAAAGACAATTTACACTAGACATCGAAGATTTCTCAAACCTTATCACTTGCATCGATGATTGAAAAAATATTTTAATGGCAAACAAAAGGAACAAATTTCGCTAATACTATTGATTAAAAAGTAGGTTTATGAGCAGGTGGAAAACATTTGTACTATATTTAGGAAGACCTAAAAGAAGAATGCAAGGGAGAAAAAAATATGGAAGCAGAGATTGATATCATTTGATCTTCCATACTTGTCTGATCTACATGTTACACATTGTATAGATGTTATGTATGTTGAGAAAAATGTGTGTGATAGTTTAATTGATACACTTCTTAACATTAAATGCAAGAAAAAAGATGGTCGGAGTGTTTTACAAGATTTGGTTGATATGAGTATACATGAGCAATTACATCCAAGAACAAAAGGTAAATGAAAATGTTTTCCTCTTGCATGTCATACTTTGTCCATAAAAGAGAAGACATGTTTTTGTCACGATTTATGCTAGGTATGAAGGTGTCATAAGGATACTCTTTAAATATTAAATGTCTTGTATTGATGAAGGATTCGAAATTAGTTAGCTTAAAGTATCATGATTGGCACATCTTGATGCAACAACTTCTGCCTATGGCGATGCGAGACATCTTGCCTAAAAAAGTTAAGGATGCCATAACTCAATTGTGCTTATTCTTCAATGCTATATGTAGCAAAGTCATTGATCTTGTAAAGTTAGATAACTTGAAAAATGAGGTTGTTATTATCCTAGGTCAATTGGAGATGTACTTTCCTCCTTCATTTTTTAACATGATGGTTCTCTTAATTGTTCATCTTGTGAGGGAGATTAGATTGTTTAGACTTGTTTATTTACAATGGATCTACCGAATTGAGCGATACATAAAGATCTTAAAAGGGTATACCAAGAACCAATACTATCCTATGGCATCCATTATTAAAAGGTACATTGGAAAAGGAGCTATTGAGTTTTGTTCAGATACATGGAGAAGGCGAAACCTATTGGGGTTCTTGAGATTCGTCATGAGAATAAAGTAGGAGGTAAGATTTCACATGGTTTAATGGTTGTAAACATGGCTCTTGAGGCACTAAATCAAGTACATTTCTATATCTTGAATAATATCAATGAGGTTGTCCCATACATAACTAAACATAAAAAATTTGTGAAGGCAAGAATCCTAAAAATGAACAAGAAAAGGTTATTAATTGAGCATAACAAGAGTTTCTTAAATTGGTTTAAAGATTCAATCTTTTGTGATGCCAATGCTTCTAAAACATTGAAGTGGTTAGCAAATAGGCTTAAGCTAAATGCTCTAACATGTAAGGGATATGATCTCAACAAGTATTCGTTCTACATGAAGTTACAAGATGACAAGAGTAAAATTCAAAATAGTGAGGTTAGTCTTCAGGCTCAATCTAAACACTATTCTAATGTAAAAGATAACAACCTCGTTATGGAGTCCATGTCTTACTTTGGAATTACTAAAGAAATTTGGGAGCTTGATCATACTAAATTCAAAGTGTTTATTTTTAAGTGTAAGTGGGTTGATGGAAACACTAGTGTGCAGACTAATATTTGAGATTTACTTTGGTAGATCTTAATAAGGTTGCTTACAAGGACAAACCTTTCATTATAGAAGAACAAGCAAAATAAGTATTTTATGTCTAAGATCCATGTAATGTAAGGTGATCAATAGTTTTACAAGGAAGAACTAGTGGTGTTAATCATAAAAATGATGATTCAATAGTTGATGTTTGTGAGTTTCCTTCTTTTTTTCACTTGCATGCCATCCATCATTGAAGATAATGAAGTGGATGACAAACACACAAACTATAATGATCATGATGAAGGCTTATGGGAGAATATTCCAACCTAACTACAATATATATAAGTAATGTTTATGTTATTGTATAATTTAGTCATTTTTTTAACCTTTTTTTATATGTATCTACAATTTGAAAACACATCCTAATTTATTGTTTTTGTGAACGAGGACATGGCTACACCATCAAGTTCCCTTCCTCACAAGTCATCTACTCCCTGAAATTGTTTGTCCACGAGGAGTAGACAATCTACAAGACTTAGAAAAATTGAATGTTAAACGATTGTCTAGGAAAAGACTATATATTGATTTGGATCCAGCCACAAGGAAAGCTTCAACTCCAAATGGAAAGATTTTTAGGACTTATTTAGGGGTTATTACTTAAGATAAGGTTGGCATATGACATAAAGATTAACACCATTTGACAAAAATATAGCAAAACATGATTTGGGAAGACATTATGGTATTTCTACTAAACACTCTACAAGATAGTAATTTAATGAATATACACCTTTTTATTATTATCATTCATTAATTATTACACCTCAATTTCAAATGAAGGAACACTTTGATATTCCAAAAGCATCTAAGGCTAGGGGAAGATTATTTTAGTTGTTGGAACTAGATGGAGACAATTTAAGGCAGACCTTACAAGACAATTTGCAATTAAAAAAATAAGGATGATGATGATGATGAGGATGAGGATGATACTTTTTGTTTTAAAAATGAGACTAACAAGGAAAAGTGGAATGAATTTATAGAAAGCTATAATAGTCCAACTTAGCAAGAAAGTTGTGGATGTTGGTTTTTAAAATATTTGTTTTTCATTAATTATGTTGCTAAAGTTGTCTTTAATTTAACACAACAAATTAGAAAGAATGCTCAAGCAATACAAAAACAAAACAATGTGTTAGATGTGATGTCTAGCAGTGGTTATGATTTACTTGAGCAAAAACTAATAAAAGAGAAGCTAAAGAAATAATAAGCTAAAGTAGCTGAATCTAGGAGTGCAATAATAGTTGATCCTTGATCTCCCATTAATGAAGATGGCTTATACAAAATGTTTTGGGCATATGACATCTGAGGCAACACAACAAATTACTGATAGGATTGTAAGTTAATTATCAATTTTATATCTAATTAAATACAATAACAAACCAAATAACTTGTCTTCCTTATGTTGGTTGTAGGATTCTCTAGAAGAGTAATGCACACATGGTAGTTTTGTTCCTCATGGATGTCAAGGTATACTTATTATTGCCATTGGGAGACTTGACCACCTTCATCGTATCTGTGCTGCTAGAGTTAGTGTAACCATCAACCATTACTTTGGACCACCATCACGCTCCTCTTCGACTTCTACATATATCAACCTAAAGCAATTGGCTTAGTTGAAAGAGAGCTTTAGAGAGCATACAAAAAGAGAATTTTTGTTAGAGTTGGGCTAGAGGACCTCCTAACAAGAACGTGAGCATATTAAGGCAGGTGTAGCACCTTTCAATGTTAGCGTAAGCACCAAATAATGTTGTGCTAGTACTACTATTGATCCCTTAAGGGAGGAGCATGACATTGATATTTCAAATGATCGATGCGAGTTGTATGTGGATGATAAGCCTTCATACTTAATGGCCTTTGGGAGACTTTATGAGGGGGCGTCAATCATACCATATGTGTTTGATGACACCCTTATTCTTTACCATAATTGAATTCTTGTATTTAATTTAAATCATTGAATTTAGGAAATTAAGATTTTGAAAATCCTATGTCTTCCTTACCTGTCTCAAAATTGTGAATATAAAAATAAAATATCCTTAATCGTCATATTAGGAGAATAACAAGCGTAAGCCTTAGAAACGTATTTCCATATCGACAAAATTTGAAATCATGGATTTACATATGTACATAAAATTGAACAATTCATCGCATTAGAAATCAATATATATATATATATAATCAATAATTATCAAGGCATTAATCATCTATCTAATCACCATATCAATAATCTAAGTAAGAGCATCAATATATAGATCAAGAAATTTAGCAAAAAGAATAAAGTTTTTTTTAAAAAAAAGATTTACAATTCTCATATACAAAAAACATATGTTTAGTCTACCCATCTGTAATAACCATGTTAGAGCAACAATAAGTAAATCCTATCTATGTACTCTATGACTGTACATCTCGGTCTTTATCTAAGCAAACCCCTTCAAGGGATCATCTTCTTCTAGCGACTCTTCCTTCTCTTCTTTCATGGCTTTTTCACATTCCAACTCCTCTGTTGGGGTAGAAGCAATTTGTGTCACATTCTAGTCCACCAAATGTCCCAACATGAGAAATTCACACATAAAATGTGGATAAAAAAGGGGAAAGTAGAGTCTAGAATGACATTGATGGGGGAAGGAACATCAATATGCCTTGTTGCATTTGCTTGAGTGTTGGAAAGGGTAGATCTAGAAGACATAAGAGAAGAAGAAGTTGGTGCTCGTATATACCTTAAAGCTAACACCTGGGATAACAAGTCTCCTATGTGGTGAATCTTCTAGTGGAAGGAGGGTGAAGAGCACTGATCTTGTAAATGTGTCTTCCTCAAAAAGTGAGTCATGGATCCACTACTCCTCGATAGACTAAATCATCAAATGAAAGATAGGATAATTGAACCTAGACATATTGATCTGAAAAAAAAAAAAAAAGGATGTAAAGAGTGAGTCATCTGCTTACTCTAAAACTATACAAACATAAGTAGAAATATGTGTTCGTTCATACGTGCACCCTTATCACTAATCTTTGTCACATCACTCTCGAATCTAATTTATTACCATAATATCCTAATTACTTCACTAGTTTTATAATTGGGCCCTCAACACCTCCCGACCCTCCAAGTCGTAGAGAACTTATATTATATTTTTTCATAATTATTATCTTATATGATACTCAAATCTAGATACTCTCAACCAACTATGGTAATGCTTTATATTCGTTGGGGACGCCAAGCTGGTTATGTGAGTTCCTTAACCTTTTAAGTTGTCACAACTTGACACCTCATACTACCTCTTAAGACTCCTCGAGCCTACAAACATTCCTCAAGTAACATATTGTTGTTAACCCACATGATCTTCCTTCTTAAATCCGTCACACACGTAACTTTGTGTGAAATCAACATTTACCTTCATCACTTCATCATGACCGAGCCTCTAATTAAATTGGTACCAACATGATGACTTTCACAAGACAGTCAATTTGCCTTCACAAGCAATCATATCAACAAGGATCATTGTGTTACATACACATGCATCATAGCCTCAGGCCCCCAACATCATAATTCGGGCTCAAAGCCCTAGGCTCTCCAACCTTATACTGATTCACAACAAGACGATGCTCGTTGCGTGCCAAATCTTAATGTGACATTCATTTGTTCATTCATCAACATCGTCTCCTCTATTCAACTTAAAAATACTCATCTCAATTTCTAGAGAACACAAATCAATATCTCGTTCATCAAGATCTACAAATGACAAACAAGTATTTAATTAATAAATTAGAAGTGTTGTCATTCTTAATGACATTTCACACTCTTAAAGGAATAAATCAATCAAATTTATAATTATATCTCAAATTTCATGAGATTTATGTCTTAATTTAAATCACATGCCTCCTAGAAATTGACTACTTTAAATTGATCACAAAAATTTCTATAAATATCCTTGGTATTTCAAATTATTATTCACCCCTCATAACACCTCAAATTTTATATATAAAAAAAAAGATAGTTTCCGTTAATTAAGTCATAACGTCATAATTAATCTCATAATTTTTTCATTGCTTTTTATACATACTTTTAATGCATCTCTTAAATTCATAGAATTAATTTCCCAATTCTCTCCCAAACATGTAATTAAATCATTTTTGCCTAATTACCCTTTCTTAACATGGTTTATTATTTTTGGACTCAAACTTTGTAATTTAAATTAAAATCTCACATAAACACATATACACATAAAAAAAAGCTTAAAACTAATTCAACCAAAGTCGGAACATGATATAAGAATTAAAATTAAGTGTTATTTGATTTTTACAGTGCTATTACGTCATAATTTTGAACATTTTAAATGCTACCACTATACGTTGTATCATTTTACAAAATCATTTGTCTTTATTTGTTTTAAATCCAAATTGACTGAAAGTTTTTTTATTATTTAGATAACTTAATTTTCTATCTAAATAACTTATTTTCTCAATGAAATCAACTACCATTAAGTATAATTTTTATTTTCATTTTCTAATACATATACACAAAAATAGAGGACTTATTTTTATCAAAATTTCATTGTTTATTTGGTTAATTAATTTTCCACCTTCATACTTAAATTTTTACACAAAATAATCATCCTAAAGCATGTTATTTCACAACTTAAATTAAGCCTAATTTTGAAATTTTATAAAATAAAGAAATTGAGTTTAGTAAAAAAAATATTAAACTTCATTTTTATCAGCCTAACTCATATCGCATTATTTTTCTACTATCTTTAACATTTAAAACATTTTTTTGTCATTAAAACAAGGTCATAACATACTTAAATATGGTTCATGCAGCTGAAAAAAAACAATTTCACGTTTTCTACTTTGGTGCCTTGTAAAACATCATAGCTTTATAATACACATTCCAAACATGATTAAATCTTATCCAAATATTAATCATACATATTAGGACTTATGTATAATAATTTAGGTCATTTAATCCACTATTTAACTCCAATAAATCATGTAAAAAATATTGTTCTAGTAGCCTTTTGTTTGTAATGTTTTTATTTAAATAAATAGAAAGGAGTTTTAGTCCATTTCTTGGTTTAGTTTTATATTTTTTTAGGTGGTCAACTTATGAAAATTTACACTTCAAAATGTAGTTCAAATGAGCCCTATACAACCCTAATATTCATTCAATTATTCCAGCTATCTAAGATGTGTCTTTGCAACATAATTAGGCCTCTGTTTTTCACCGTCAATAGAGGAAGTTTCCAACAAGTAAAATGCAAGTATAAGTTTATTCTTAAGTCTTCATAACAGAATATAATGAGCCAAAAACTTCACACAAATATTATACATTCATCTTCAAATAGATAGAGGCATAAACTCAACAACAAACTGCACAAAATGCCCTTAAGGAGCGCCCATAAATTTGTCCAATACACTATTTTTGAAACAATTTGGCATTAAGAAAAATAAAATAATAAAGGTTAGTATTGAGGGCATTTTTCCCTCACCCAAAATAAGGTAAGAAATGACAAGAGAGAGGAGAAGAAGCTCCTCCATACCTTGGTGGTTTAAAAGCCAAAAGAAATTGACGTAGTGGAGGAAAAAGGATGTGTCCAAGGCTCCAAAGACTTGCTTCCAATAGCTCCTACAGCTAAAGTAGTGAGCGAGTAAGGTAAGAGAAGAAGAAAGAGACCAAGCGAGAGTAGGGAAGGTGCTCAAAGTGTTGGGGGAGAAGGAAAATGAAAAAAAATAAATAAATAAATAAATCTGGACAGGTAAGGGGGCTAGCAGCGCTGACATTGGTCCAAAGGGTGAAGGACCCTTAGTGGGTTCTTGTATAGGGTCCTAGGTTAGTTTTTTTTTACTTTTTTTTTAGACTTAGATTTGACACAACTAATTAAACCCTTAATTAAGATTAGGTTGAAGTTAGTTTAATTAATTTAATTTGTGTAGTTTGTAGACTATTAAATAAGACATCTTGGTTTATTTAATCTAAATTAAACTTAGTTAAATTAATTAATTTAATTTTTTATCAAGAATAAAAATTATAATTTTGTCATTAATGAGTTAACCAAAGTCAATATTAATAGTTTTAATCTTACTTAATTCACTAACACTAAATTTTTTTCTATTTTAATTTTTGTGACTTTATTTAACATTTCACTAGGTTAATTTTGTTTTTTTTAAAAGCATTGCTTATGCTTATTTCTAATTTATATAATTATCCTACTCATTTTTTATAAGGTAGATAAGCAATTAAACTCACTAATTCTATTTTAATAAGTGAAATTTCTATTTTCATAAAATTGAGGGTGTTACACATTTGACAAATGATTTAGTGAAGGTAGGGGTTGAAGAGGTTGTTGCTCAAGTCTCTTTACCCACTAAAGAGATTTAGTTAGTGGGGCAGATCCTAAACACCTTCATTACACGATTGAGACATCTAATGAAGCATGTTTCATGAGAGGTAGTTCCTTTAAATTATTTTTTTAATTATCAAATAAATTGATATGAAAAAATGTTGACTAACAATAACAAATGTTTATTAATTGTGTAGGATAAATAAGGACCAAAGTAATCAGTCCAACTTGTTGAAAAGTCGATCCTTAACGATGACCCATTACTAAATTTGCTTATGGTTAGCCCAATCCTTTACATGAAGCCTTTATAGGTACTATGGGGCGTGATTATCTTTAGGTTGTATAATGATAATTTTTCCCTATACATAAATCGCAATGATGTTGGCAAAATGGTTAGTGGCAATCAATATCTTAACATTGTTGTTATACAGTTATGGATAATGTAAGTAAATTTTACCAAGTCCATTAACTATTTAATTCAAATTGATTAATAATTTACATTTATTTGAACAAAAATTAGGTTTTTGAATGAGAAAATTATGGCATCGGGACATCATTTTGTGTATGGATTCCTTGAGCCTTATAGCACACAAAAATCAATAAATATACGAAATGAGTCTCAAAATTACATTCAAAGATGGACCCAACAATCACAAAGAGAGGTTTACTTAGGAGCTTATTTCAAAGAGTAAGTAAATTTTAATTAATAAAACCATTTAAATATTGAGTATATTGTTACTAATAACTAATCTCCAATGCAACCAATATTGGCAACTATTGGTTATTTATCCCAAGGACAACATTGTTTTTTGGTTCTATTCCCTAGGAAGCTCAATGAAGAAATCAAAGCCATAGTTATGGGGTAAGTTTTAATTTTGAATTCCATAATTGTATCATTAGTATTCTAAAGCATGAGCTTTACAACATACTTGGATATTTCTTTTAACTAGTGTTTTGAAAGGATTGCAAGGTAACCACATAAGTAATTCCAAGAATATTAAATGAATTCAATTAAAAGTTAGAAATTTAACAAATGCTTGAATACACAAATGTTATCTTATTAGTTTATTTAAAATAATTTTCTTATACACTATTAAATTTCATATTGAATTTAGTGTAATGTACAATGCGAAGGCATATAGTGTGATTATTACATCATGCATTGGATGTGGACCATTATCGATCGACTATTTAAGGATATCTTGGAAGCAGTAATATACTTGTTTAAGAAAAACATGGTTTCATTTATTAATAACTTTTAATATTCAATGTAGTTAAATTATATATGATTTTTAAATGATACAAACATTTACGAATTCCCAAGTATTGGAGCCAAGGAAAATTGGAGAAATTCTCATTCAGTGGCATGATTCTTTTTAAGAGTTAGAAATGAAAAATGGAATGCATTAGAATAGCTTGTTATTGGATTTTATATGTAAACATGTCATTTTTATATTGAACTTTATTTTGATTAGAGTTTGATACATTAGTATATTTTTATAATAATAATAAGCTAAATATCATTGAATATTATATAAATTGTTTAGGTTTGAGTTCTATTTTGATATTGCAAGTTTGGTTCAATATAAAACTAAATGAACATTAAAAAAATTGTTCAATTCTACATCGACTATGCATTAATCGATGTTGTAAGTGCACATTCTACATCAGTTGTGCATTAACCAATGTTGTTAGTGCACATTCTACATTGGTTATTGACATAACCAATATAGAATTTAACGCTAAAATTTCCAATTAAAGCATCCTTTAACATCATTTTTGAGCTTAATTGATGTTGTAATATATATTTCAACATTGATTCCCAAAATGATATTGAAAACTACATTGATTCCCAAAATGATATTGATTCCCAAATCGATGTTAAAAGGTTTCTTTGTGGTATTCCTTTTTCAAGCATGTTATTTTTGTCATAACAATGTTGTAAAATTCAAAAGATACTTTTATCGTGACCTTTCCCAACAATGATATGTAAACTAAATTGACTTTAGTAATGAGAATATATAACATATTACTTAAAGTCAATGTCTTTCCAAATGTAAGCTTTAGAAGGATATTTTCCTTTCTAAAAATTGGAGTTAGGAGTGCTCACATGCCAAGTTTGACTAGATTTGTTCAAGGTTTTTTATACTTACCCCCATAATTTACAAGTACACCTCCAATTTTCTTTCTATAATTTTTTATTACTAAAATACCTTTTTTCTTATAATCAATATAAACCTTAATTTTACCCTATCTTATTCTTTAATCCCTATTTTTTTTTACCCTTTATCTTGCCTTCTTCATTCTTTAAACTTATTTTTGCAATCTTTGTTCATTATTCTTTAAACCTAATTTTACAATTCTTATTCATCTTTTTTCTAAATCATATTCTTCCACCTCTATCAATCCATTTACTTTTATTTTCATCTTTTTTTCTATATTAAAAATAGTATATTATTCCATAATTTGGTTGACTTTGAAGTGAATATTATGATACAAGATAACTCTAAATACATAATATATCATTGATTTTTCTTTCAAATGAATATGTGATTTGAAGGATAGGTGGTCTATCTTATTTTCTTTTCAGTGCACAATTACGTTTTAGGTACCATCTTTTCCATTATGATACAATGAATTTTTTTTACTTAGCAATACTATAAAGTACTTTTTGGAATAAAAATTACATATTTTAGAAAGGCTTTTCTAGAATTATGTTGTTGGTCAAAAGTGCTTATGGAAAACACTTTTTGGAATACTTATTACCATTTCAAAAAGTATTTTCTAGAATGGTAATTAGTATTTTAGAAATTATTTTTTGAAATACTAATAACCATTCCAAAAAATATTTTTTGGAATGATTATTGGTGTTTCGAAAAACACTTTTCGGAATAACAATTGTTTGATTTTTTTATATAACTTTTTAATAAAAAAAACTCATTTGTTTGCATGTAGACATGAAAAACTATCATAATATGTATGAGGTAATGAGTATATCAAGTCATGGGGCAAAAAATAAGATTATATGAAACCCTTGAGCAAAAAGGAGAAATAGGAATGGGCTAAGTGGTTTCAGACTTTTAGTTAAGAATAGGATTAATAAATTTAATTTGAAAATAAAAAGGACATTTATGGAAATAAATTGAAAAAATAAAAATAAAAAGGGAGGGGCCTCTATCAATAATGGGAGGTGTATTTAACATAAGTCTTTGGTCAAACCCATGATCCAGCCTAATCAAAATTTTACAAGTTAAATTGAGTCAGATTTGTGTATGTGTATTGAAACTCAACTCATACCAACTTGGTCATAAAAGAGTTAGTTTAAATTTTAAAAAATAAATAGAAATAAACAATGTTGCATAATATAAGATTCATGTTCACATTCAATCTTGGTAGTGTTTGATAAAATCAAAGACGTGAATGAATGTTCAACTCACTAAAATCTATGATTTTGATGATAACAAACGAATAATATAATTTGATAAATAGTAATGGTTTGATAAATATGATGATAGGAATACGTTTTAAGGCTATGAAAAGGTAGTATCTCTTAAGTTATATGTATAATTCAAATGTGAAATTGTTAAGCGTCCTAATAGCTAAAATGTTAAATACGTTTAGTTGAGTTTTTTTATAAATATATAACATACGAGCTTTCATGAAAAATATACGTTTTAGACGTACATTTTTTAAATATGTCCTGAACTAACATGCATCCTTAAGAACATTCAAACTTGCTTTTATACTTGCATGTTTACTTAAGTATGATCATTATTTGTACTTCAAATGCCTAAGATAATTGTTATATTAGTTTATCTTTGTTTCTATCCATATTTTTGTTCTAATGTAAATATTCAAATGAACATTTAATAAAAAAAACAATAGATATAATGAAGATAAATAGACTTCCAAATCAAAGGACTAACGAGCTCTAAAGTTTGTCATTAAAAGAAAGATTGAGGTAAGAATGTTCAAAAGAACAGTTTTTAAGCTCAAAAAATAAAAAGAGGAAAAGATAGAAGACACATTTTCTCTTTCCTCTAACAAAAGTTAAACATCTATAGAATGAAGACATAAAGTAGAGTTATGAATTTAATACACATCAAAACGGAAAGAAGAAAGAGGAATGTTGAGTCACAATGAGCATCTCTTCTCGATATAATATATATATATATCAATGCATGAAGACTTAGAGAAGTTACACACATGCAATCACACACAAATATTTACGAACTTAACTCTAAGCTCTCATACGTCTTAATTTTGTATATCTATTCTTAAGATACTATTTATAATTATTTAATATATTTAGCTCTACTAAGTTGTATCTTATGCTAGAACTTTCATATTTTCACATTGTGAGTTATTCATATCTTGTATAGATATGAGAAAATCATAAGTGACTTAGTATAAAGAATAATTGGATTAACTTAATCAAGTGACTAAGTATTGTAGTCAAAAGTGACATAAAAGAATATCTGGGTTGGGAAGACAAAAGTGACTTAAAAAATACTTATTATATAACTAGGAGTGACAAATTCATTGTTTGTGTGTAAACAAGTTTTTGTTTAGTGGAACCCCTTGTATTGAGGGAGAATTGGACTTAAGAGTTAGAGTGAACTAATATAAAATACTTTTTGTGTTGAGTTTATCCCTTATGTTTTTATATGTCTGTTTGTGACACGTTTTTCATTTGTCATTTAATATTTTTTTTTAAAAGGGTTTGCAAAAAGATTAAGAAAATTACACACACTATTTTATCTCCTTCTAGTGTGGTTTCTAACTTTTTAGTGTTCTTCGAGAACAAAAGTTTTTGAGAAATTCAAAATTTTGGAAAGTAATACCCTATTTGGAGTGGTTTTTTGTTTTAAAAATTTTAAAAACCAAAATTAGTTTTAATTTTTAGTTTTTATTGTTTTTAATTTTTAAAAAATTATTGTAGGTTAAAAAGGAATAAAATTAGTCGATCATTATATCTTATCTTATTTCGATGGTAGTAGGATGAGAATAGTAATAATGATGGTGACAAACGATGACGGTAGTAACGATGATGACAATGTAAAAATTCATGTCAAAATTAATGAATATATATTTTTTAAAACTAAAAATCAAAATTACAAGATTTTTTTTCTTGATTTTAAAATAAATATAAAAATATTTTAGAAAAATCATTTTAACTCTATTTTAGAAAATGCATTTTATTTTAAAAATTATATTTAAAAACCAAAAACTGATAATCATCTTAAATCAACCTAAACTTTTAGTGGGACGCAAAACTTCTTTGTGCAGCTTATAATTCTACACTCTCGTATGATGAGCTACTTTTTTTTTTTCTATCCCAAATGATAAGGTGTCTATTCTACTCTAATTTTTCTTTATTTTCCTCGTATAGTCTACCCATTTAATTTAATTGACTATAACAGATATTTCATATATAATTACAAGTAAGGACCTAATATTACGGTGCTTTGCGTTTCATTTAATTAGGGTGGTTTGTATTGCAAGGACCTAATTAATATTTCATTTCATTTAAAGGTTTACATAAACTAATTCTTGAATTACGATACGTTTCTTTTATTCACAATCATTAAATATATATTTTTACATTTTATCCAACGGATATTAATAGAATATCATCAAATGATCCACATGCTATCTTATGCAAACTCTTTACTCTAAGGGATGAGGTGCTAGGAGTGTATCGTAGTTTGCCTTGGTGAGGTATAATTAAATTAGGTTTAATTATGTTTTTATTCTTATAATTATAAAAAAAACTATTTTAGTTTTTATAATTTAAAATATTTTATTTTAGTTTTTATAGAATAATTTTTCAATTTTGTAATCTAAAATTACTTAATATCTTTACATTCAAATTTTTGTTAAAATATTATAAAGTTAAAACTAATAATGATAAGTTGCCAAAGAAAATTATACAATTTTGATTTTATAGTAATTTTAAAGTATTTGGATGTAAACTTTTTAACCAAAAAATTTTAAATAATAGAAACAAAATGATTAAAATATTATAACTATAAAAACTAAAATAATATATTTAAATTATATATACTAAATTTTTTTTTTACAATTATAAAAACTAAAAATATAACTAAATCATTAAATTAAAATGGAAACAGGCTTGGATAAATAAAGGTTCACTTCCTTACGTCTTTGATTAGTGGGGTATCACATCCAAAGCTAATTTTGCGAGCTGTGTGACAATAAGGTTCATATTCATTTAATATTAAAGTGTGTTTTTTTTTTTATTTTCCTTTTTTGGTATGGTCGGATTACAACGCTTATTTCAAACTTTAATGTATAACATTAAATCTCCAAAGATAACTATCTTAATGACAAAATAAAAATATCTTAAAAACCATCCATTGTCATGTAATGAGGTGATATTACAATACTTTGCATATACATTTTGGAGTATGCATCAATCGAACATTTCATTTACGTTCAAATTTGGATTTTAAGAATTCAACCTAATGTATTATAAAGATAGATGTAAATTATATTTCGGTTTATTTTAATTTTTTTATTTGTAAAAATTATTAAAAATTTATAACTAGTCATATACTTATTTAGTAAACTTAGTTGGATCTTTTAATACCAATTGTTAGAATCTAATTTGATGTTCTATATTTTAAAAAACTTATA